>LR139424.1:0-51962 GCA_900659605.1 Tisbe holothuriae | reverse complement strand
ATATAATTGTGAAAAGGGCAAGACATTAAAATGTTTAGGTAGTTAACAAATGCTACGACCACAAACCATTGACATTTGAACTTGATAATATTTGCTACGTTTATTGTCAAAAAGAAATAATAACTCAATAAGTTCGTACGTTTTCATTATAAACTCTGCGTACTCTTTATTTTATATTCAATTTTCCAATATTCATACATTTTTTATATTATCATATAGAAATAATATCTCTTCTTTTTTCATAAATTCTCATCTAAAGAACATAATAATCGGACTATATTTAATAAGGAAATTCGATAGTGACAGGGAAGAAAGTTGAAGGAAACAATTAATTTAAACCAGGTCTCTTGGAATCAGGCATCGACTTTTAACGGCTGTAGAACTCTGTGGATCAGTATCACGACTCTCCCAGCATGTGCACAAACGACACCGGGAAGAGCCCCCTCTTGCTCGGGTTGCTCTTGAGCGCGCCCTCCATCCAGTTCTCGTCCTCCGTCTCCTCGTTGATCACGAGGATGACGTCGCCCTCCTCAAACGTCAGCTCGTCATCGTTGTCAGCCTCGCAGTCGTAGAGGGCACGGCATTGGCGGATGGCAGGGTAGTCCTCACGCTGTAATGAGTCACAGTTAATTAAGTGATTAAGGTCTAATTAAGGAGCGTAATTACCTTTCGAGGTGGTGGAACTGGGTTCCGTGATCCTGATCTGTGGTGAGAGTGCCGCCGGTGGCTCTGGTGGTGGCTGCCAGACTCGTCCGAGAGGGAGTCGAGGCTCTCTGTTGATTGTCCGTTGTGGATTCGGGTTAGAGGTGAGCTCCGGTTCTCTGGAGAGGACTCTTCCGAGAAGCCCTTCATCGGAGGAGAGGTATCACTGCTGCCACCGGATTGAGTGCCAACTAAAAAAGGTGAAACGAGGGTAATTAATGAATTCTAATGAGAAACTTAATTAGTCTCATTAGTGGAAAGCACGTACCTTGTAAGAAAACTGTATGATGAATCTTGCCAGCGGTCCCAACTGCGGCCGCCACGTTACTCGCATTACTCGCCGGCCCTCCGCTCGTACTCCGCTGAGGCAACAGGGACACCGGCGTGTGGGCCCTGCTGTTGGCCGGGTGTGGCTGCAACCCGCCAATCGCCCCCTGCTGACTAGTGTGCATCATGGTGCCGTGGCCGCTGTCTGACGACGGCGACCGCTTGTGCTGCACGCCGGAAGAAGAGGACGACGACGATGACGCAATGAACCGCGGCGATGATGTGTTGTTACGCAGGTGGTGCTGCGACGGGAGAGTGTTGTACGCGGACGAGGGCAGTGACAATGACTGGTTTTTGGAGCCCTTCTTCAGGCTGCCGACCATGTGCGACGCCAAGTTGGACCCGGAGACTGAGGACAAAAAGCGGACAATGGACATACTGTATGACCGGATATGTATCCCAAATAAACTTACAAAGTGTCGGTTTCTTTCCTTGAGGTGGTGGCGGTGGCGGCATGCTGCCAGTGCTGGTCCTCGTTCCACCATGATATGAGTTCGGCGAGTCCTCCAGTCCAGATGTCCTGTTCCAGTCCGGATTGCTGCCCCCACTCCTGGGCGTGGTGAACACCGACATTGGCCTGTTGTACCTGTGGCCAGAGTCCTTATCCGGAGAGTGGAGGTGATCCGGCGTCTGGGTTCCGTTCAGTCTGCTCTGGTGATCGTCCAAGGTCTCGTCGTCTGAGAAGTCTGTGGATCCCTCCTCGTGCGATAAGTGCCAGTCGATGTTGACGTTGTCAAACATGGTCTTCTTGCTTTGAATGGCATGCATCAGCTGTATAGAGAAATAGTTTATAATGAGAATTTCAAGGTATAAAAATGCAAAGCTCACCATCTCCTCGCAAAGGTGATGCCCTCGTTCTTTGGCAATGTCCAACGGCGTCTTGCCGTTGTTGTTCTCCACAGTGGGGTTGGCCCCGGACCTCAGCAGCAACCGCATGCTCTCACACTGGTTCTGAATGACGCTATAGTGCAACGGTGTGTTCCCCTCCCGCGTCTGCTTATCCAAGGAACTCGAGTTCTGCACCAGGAAGTCCACCACATGCAGCGAGCTGCCGTTCTCATGGCTGATAGCGTGGTGCAAGCTTGTCTCGGCGAACTCTGACGAGGGCAGCGGGTCTGTCAGGTCTACACCGTGCAACGGGGCCTCGCCAAAGGACTGGAGGAGGTCGAGGAGGCTGTGGGAGTCCACGGCGGACTCCAGGTCGGTGAAGACCTCGTGTGGGTTGTTGCAGAGTGGCTGGACGAACTTCTTCTCTTCGTATTTGGCCTTGATGTATGCCTTACGCTCATCCCTATAAACACATTATTAGTACAACATAGACATAAATTAATGTTAAAAACATTACATTGTGCTTGTTGACGACGGCTTCTTCGTGACTGAGGCCTCCATGATCTTGTTAAAAGCGTCATTTGACATGACGCGAGCGACTAGAAGTTGCGACGTCCCGATGTTGTCGAGCGTCAGCGATTGGATCTTGGAGATGTGCACGCCCATCTCGCGGTGGATGCCCGAGCACTCGATGCACACAATGATGCCAAAGTTGGTCGACAACCACGTGGAATCTGAAGGATGTAATTAACACGTTAATGACATGTAATTAGAGTTAATTAATGACGCAATTACCATTAGTTGATCCACAATCACAGCACTTATCATTGCCAGGCAGCTTCCTGATGAAAGCCACCAGCGTCCTCTGCAACTCCATGAAGCCCTGGTTGACCTGAGACGTCTTCCCATTATCCTGGAACGCCTGAGTCAACGCGCCGTCCTTGGAGTTGAGCAGGACAGACATCCACTCCTCCCGGTCAGCCTCGCTCTCAGCCTGGAAGTGGTACGTGCGGTTGTACGACACCACATCGAAGCAGAGCCGCTCGTCGGTGACCGCCTTCATCTGGCAGGTGAGCAGGTTGACCTGGGTCGGTGGTTTGGCCTCGTCAGCGTGGTAGATTTCGAGGTATCCCTCCCGCACCTGGCACTTGCGCTTCTGCCAGACGTTGCGAAGGCGGCCCTCGGACCGTTTGTTGAGGTAGCCCAGCTTCCTGTTGCCGGCCGAGGCGTCGCCCTTGGCCTGGTGGATGGAGTACTGGCCGCCGATCGTGGACATGCCATTGCCGCTCTGGAAATAGAAGAGACAAGAGATTAATGAATGCTATTTCAATCTGCTGCTATCAGCATTCTCTTGCTCAATGAAGCTCGACACTAACATCAGGTTTTAATTGAAAGAGAAGAGAAGAAGAAAGAAGCAATTAAGCCCCGACCACCTGGACTCGTGTAAGAAGATGAAGACGACGAAGACGAAAAAGTTCTTGGATGAAACAATGGAACGATATAAATAAAGCGACGACGACATCTGCTTGCACCTCTGGGTTGTTGCTCGTGCTGTTGTTGTCAATGCTGCTGCTGAGCGCCGTCGTCTCCTCCAGCAGCCGGTCCTTCATCCGGTGCACCATCTGGAACGTCAGGTTCATCTTGGCTTCGTGGACGAATTTGTCGAATTTCTAAATGCAGTTTTATGGCTAATTAAGAGGCTAGAAGAGTGATTAATCTACTTATTTAAATGGGAGTTATCAATCTACATGTTTATAATGAGATGTCTAGTTTAATTAAAGCTCGTATAACTCACCACTTTGCTGAACCCGGGCGAATTCTTGAGCGTGTTCCTGACATCATTCAACGCCCTTCTCTCGTCCTCCTGCTCAGTCTGGATGTGACCCAGTTTCGAGCTCAGGTCTTCAATATAGTTCCCGAAATGCTCAACCGTCTGAAGGCCTTCACTGAAGTATCTGGAAAAAATGGTAACATAATTATAAGATGGGGAAAACACATTTCCGACCTCAATATCGCTCGTCATCGTTCTCGCAATTGAAAGCTTGACACACTTCGTTAACGATCGGAGCAAAAAAATAACCCCTGGAAAACTACAAAGTTCTGCAAAAAGCGGCTTGGAAGTGATGACGTTTCTCATCTCTCGTACATAATGGCAGCATCCGTCCGCCGTCCCTTTTTGAGATAAAATAGATCTGCGAATACTTGTTCTTCCACTTCCTCTCCATTCTACATTTTGCATGATGGTCGATCTAAAAAATATTGTTATTACTTTCCTCTCTTGTCTTCATTTTCGACAAGGAAATCCAATCCTACTTTTCTTCTTCTTCTTCTTCCCGCCGCAGGAGAAATGAGAACAGAAGCAAGAGGTATTTGTTTCATGCTTTAAATTGCCGCCGAAGCCGACGTTATAAAAAGGCAACCGCACAACTTCATAGCATAACGGGACGAGTAAGAAACAAAAACGATGGGAAAAAGTGACGAAGCAACTGTTGTTCACGGAAGGAAGTGAAAAAGATTTCCCCACACTCACTACAAACCCTAATTACAGGGACTAATCATGACAAATAAGGGTGTTCTTACTTGAACTGCACTCTGTAGTACTCGAGCAGCTGCTGCAGCAGGTTGACGCCCTTCTTGGTCCTGATCTCGTTGATCTTGATGAGGTAGTCGGTGGTGGTCATCTGGAGGTACTTGCGCTCCTTCTCCATCTCCTCGGCGATCTCCCCGGCCGTGAACTCTGACCGGTGCAAGCCCGCCTCCTTGGCCGCCTTCTTCTTCTGCCGCTCCAGCTCCGTGTACTTGTCCTGATACTCTTTCCAACTCCGGTCAAACGGCCGCTTCAGATCGCCCTTCGTGCCCCGCATCTCGTTCTTGAGCAGGCGATCGACGGGGAACAGGATGATGCTGTCGAGGTTCTGCATCATGTTCTTCATGAGGTTGGACAGCTCCTTGGTGACGACGGAGAACTTTTGGAAGGCGGCGCCGATGTCGTCGGGCTCGTCGTCCCGGACGATGGCCATCTCCCCGAGCCGGTTCAACGCCTTGGAGAACTCCATCTCGCTGGACACGTGGCCTAGAGCAGAGACAGTTAAATGGATGTTTTAAATGCGGTTTTGTGTGCCTTACCGTTGCCCGCTTTGCAAATATCCTTGACTGCATTCTTGAGCTTGACGAGTCCGTCCTTGTCGGCGGAGAGGGTCTGAAAGTAGTTAGGAGACAGATTAGAACGTGTCAAAATCGTGGTCATTGTCCTCATGATGACCTAACGAAGTTATTCTAACGGGTATTGGCAACAAAGTGGAACCAGATGTACGTAATGCAAGTGTAAGCCAAGATTGCTTCTTAACAGCGGGTAGTTTAAGGGCTTAAATAAGAAGGCAACAACTTTGGGGAGTCCGCGGGAGGTCTGAAAATGCGCATGAGGGTAATTCGAAACTCACTTTTTCACCTAGACAGACAAGCGACGAATTTAGGAGGACGTTCACACTACTACGACGAGAGCTGGGGAAGCAAGGAAAATCGATCAAGACGTCGATTTCGCCGCAATTGCCTTCACTAGCTGGCTCTCGGCATGCCTGAGGAATCGATTCCCGAGACGTCAAACGGAGGATCCATTTCAGATGTCGATTACACCCTTCTGGAGAAGAAAGTCTTAAAACACGCGAGATTCCATTTTTCACCGTCGGCAGCGAATTCAATCATATTGCCCGGGTGAGGATGAAAAATGAACCTTTTCGACTGCCATACAAACTTTTTTCCCATGGTCCGTCCGTGTGTGTGTGTCACTACATCGTCAAATAAAATCATCATTCAATCATCGAGCAATTTTTCTCTCTATAGCGTTTTCAATCAGTTCAAGTATGCAGCAGCTCTTTCCTCTCAATAAATCTCGGATTACACCATTCAATTGGCCTTCACATGATTGAACGTCCTTTCTTCAAGAAGCTTTTTTGCAATTCGTTATTATTACAACACACAAGAAGGGAAATGCCCGTGATATGTTGATGACAGGGTCGAAACCGTTAAAAAGCATTCGGAAATTTATTCAGTCCCCTTCTTTTTTATGAGACTTGACACCCTGTCCAACAAGCCATGAAACAAGAAAGAAGCAATTGTCGTTGGCTCTCAAGGTGTGTTATTTGACCGGCTTCTAAGTCTTAAGGGAGCCATCAAAATTCCCATCCGAGCATTTTATATATTCCAAAATTCCTCCGTTACAAAAGAAGTCTCGGGGTTAATACCACCTCCTCCTCCTCCCCCTTTTCAGACTTTCAACACCTTCTTCGTTTAGAGAGTTTCCTCCGTTATGGCCGAGTTTAAACATGATTAAGCAAAGTAGCCGAGCTCGAATTACGGCCTTAACCGTTGTTCGGTTTGTTGTTACTCGACTGCAAAGCTGAGATTATTATAGTCTTTTAGCACACAGATCGGTCAGTGCTGAGAACACAAAAACACAAGCAATGGGAGTTGATCACACAACGGATTTTCTTCTTCGCTGTTGCAATGTGCAACCAGCTGGTGTTAAAGAAGAAGAAGAACAAGAGAGTGAAGAATGCATTTTGGCGCCTTGTCTTCTTCCATTTCACCCGTTTTCAAGAAGAATTTACGACCTGCACTCAAACAACATTGGGTCTAAAACTACTTTTATTGGGGGTAAATAAGCGGACACCGAAAAAGGAGTAATCCTGGAGATCGAAGAAGAACAAGTTTTCCCATGATTATGTGATCTCAAAGCAATTTACCGAGTTGACAGTTAAAACAAACGTTGGAGAGAGAAACACAAAAACTCGAATTTACGACTGAGTCGACACTTGACATAACCCCAAAGCTCCCGGGGGCTACAGACTGTAGTACACATGGATCTACATGTATTATATGATCATTTCTACGTTCGTAGTCTAAGTCTGGCATGGCTGCAATTATGTGTGCTTCAGGGGGAAACTGTAGAAGAGGAGATTCTATTCAGGAAAATAGTAGAGGCTTGAGAAAATTAGAGAGAGAAGAAGAAGTCTTAAGTGAAACAAAAGTGGAGGCAAAACAGATGCCGTTCTTTTTTGAAAACTCATGCATTTTTGCCTCTTCTTCTCTCTTCTAAACACCCCCAGAAAAGAGGAATGGAAAATAGAAGTAAGCGCAATCATCATCATTTGCTATTTGTGTGGAGAAGAAGAAGAAGACCGTGGCTCGGTTTCTAAAAGATCTATATCACTGCGGAAATGCCATTTCAAATTACTGCGTACTTGTTACAAGCTCTTTAGTAACACTGCGAGGAAATGCCATTTCAAGCAATATTCTGTTTACAAAAGTTTAAGCAATTAACACTAGTTTTAAGAAACCCTGTCCTGTTTTTTTCAAAGAAAAAGGAGGTTGGTTTTTGCGGCTACTGCTGATGTATACATTATTTTTACCACTTGCTGAGCTAAACGTGGGTCTCCTTCTCTAAAGACGCATCAGCTTGTGTGAGAAAAAAAGCTGTTTAATTACTACTTGAGACAGAATTACCAACGAGCTGACCATGCAGTTAAAAGAAATGGTCCAGCTTCAATATAATGCCGTTATCGGTTCTCAAATAATAAAACGAACACGTCTCTGAAGCTGACATTTGAAATTATTATACGACATCTACTTTATTTTTAACAAGGAAATTGTTTTACAGATGCTATCAAGGACTTGACTCCTTTTTCTCCTCTGGCTAGTTTTGAGGTCTCGTGTGATTGTAATGATAACACTTTTTATAGTCGTTCTCCTTCTCTTAGGAAATGTCAACTATGTTTAATCGCCTTTGCTTTTATGACAGAGGTGAAAAATAAGCCAAATTACGCCCATCCGGCACTAGCTTTCATAACACAACAGCGGAAAGAAGACAATAAAAGTTAGTTGATGTCAATATAAAAGTCCGTTCTAAGGTCATCATTTTCTAGTCGTTAGAATAATTGGAGCTGTAGCCAGCGGCAAAAATTAGCAGGCAAGAAAAGTTTTTAATTCATCCGACGGTTGAAGACGAAAAAGGTCGTAAAGGAATTAGGATGAAGGTGAAGAATCTGAGAAATAAACGTTGAAGAAGAATCACTTTTTCATAAGAGTAATTTTCAGTTAAAGCTCTATATCTTGGCTCGCACCTTGGCGGCGTTTTATAATTAAGAGGTTGCAGCAGTAGTAGCAGCAGCAGACCAGACCGCCCAGGCTCCCAGCAACGATAATTCTTGAGCTTCGTCTTCCCATTATTCTTATTCTTCTCTCCATGCACTTAAGACGAACTATTTTTAACGAAAAAATCTCTTTCATTTATGATTAAGGGAAGGAAATTAGGGGCGAGGCAGCTTTTGGCCGGAAAGGGAGAATTATAGTCCTGAATGAATCGGTCACACACAGGTGGTACGACTCAGCTTTGGAGACGGATATTCAATTTTTCAATATTTCCCACCCTCCCTACTGATTACACTTCCCCCTAACAATAATGCCACTAATCATACTGTTGCTACTACTTTTGTTATTACAACTTGCATTCTTCCCCTAACTGTCCCCCATAAATTCAAGAGTGAAGCCTCAACATTCATCTAATCCATCTTCTACTATGTAAACGCTCTTGTTGACTCTGAGCCCAATGTCACCAGAGGAAATTAGTTTTTCGCTAGAGAGGAAATAGAAGACCGCCAAACAAACGCCTTTGCTGCATTAAAAAGGTCGTTTTATCGACTGAAACGTGTCTAAAAATGTCCCCTGCTGCTGTCACACTTGATGCCTACAGCTCCACTTGTGGTCTTGTCTCCAGAAAGAAAAAGAGTTAAACGTCAGATGGAAGAAAGTCATAAAAATTCCTATCCAGCTTTACTCAGTTAAGTAGCTCTAAGTGTTTTCCTCCTTCTTCATTGGCATAGTTGGAAGTAACTAAAGCAAAAAACGGATACAGAATTATTGCTGCTGCATTCCATGAAACTTGATTTTTCCATCTTGGCGCTCAGCTGTGAATTTACAGCCTCCTCCATATTCCCCCTTTAAGAAAGCAGCTCTCTGTAGTAAAAACAGGAAGACATAAGTGATGTAATAACAACACATTTCCAACGGTGATCCAATCAAAACAAGGAGTCACGCTGCATTCCTGTGACATAACGGCAACAGATTCTAATGAGAGGAGAGAGAAGAGAAACGAATTTAAGATGCCGCTTTTGCATGACGTTTCTCCTCCTTCATATCCGCCATCTGTCCTATCGCTCCTGCGGTCAACCTGTCCCTATAATGAGAGAGGTGCCTGCTTTGTGTGTGTTCTGCAAATAGCCGCCTTCGAACAAGGGGCTATAATATAAATAATACGTTGGAGGACACTGAGAGGAGCGTGCTTAGCTTAGAGGAGGAAGAACGTTGTTAGCGAATCTCTGATGGACAAAATTACGGGGTGCTTGCATGATAGATGTAGCACATTGTTTAAATACGGCTGCATACCACATTGAAGGAACAACGACGTCCGTTTGTAAGTTCAAATTGAGCAAAAACCGATGGATAAATGGCATGTATAAATGTACGACGTGCTTTGCGAGTACGTACATTTCCCACAAGGCTATTTCTCAGCTGTAGAGGAGAGAAAACCATTAATTATTAAACTTTTTTTCGTAAAACTTTGCCTTTTGTGCAAGTCTGCGAATGGGAAAAATGAGGAATGGGGACTGAAATAGTTTTTAAAAACTACAGCAGATCTGCTATCCTCGTTTCCACATAACCACAAAACGGACTCCAAATTCATCCATCTCTCGACATAACTGCATTTTTAGGCTTAAAAATGCACAATAACAGCTAGGAAAGAATGCAGCAGTAGTAGCCTAGATTACAACAAGGCTTGAGTTGTAGTGGATCACCGGAAGCTGAGTATTCTGTGATGGATTATTATATACGGACAAGCTGTGTCTTCGAGTCCATCAATAATGGGCAGTAGAGGAAAATCGTCGTCCTCTTTTTTGACACCTTCAGGGCAAAAAAGTTGGCAGGGGTGCCGATTTTTTACTTCCTATTTGGAAGACCAGGTGTAACTACATGGAAACAGGTCTTCAGCAAAAAAGTGCCTAATACGCCAAGATATTACCTTTAACATCTACTTAAAAATGCATATAAAATGCATTTTGTCAACCCTAACCGTACGTTGTTGTTGTCCCCAAAGTGATCGCAATGCTCACACATTTTCACATCTTCTGATTACTCGATTGGAGAACGGTATAGAAAAAGTTTTTCGCCTTGGGCAAATCGGAGCAAAACGCTTCCTCCTTCTTTTGTTAGTTATCGATGAGCAGGAGCAAGAAGCAGTAAACTTTCTTTTATCAGACTCCAGCATCTAAAAGACCGTTAAGAATACTTTTGATCAAGACAATACTAATATCACACTTCCTTCAAAAGCCCGTTTTTCCCCAAGTCGCAATTTCCTCATTCTTTTTAGAAAAGAGACACACATACCTGAAAAGATAACGAGAACGGTTTAGAACATGGAAAACTCATATAATAATAATACTCTTGCAGGTGTACTCGCACATAAGATAGGGGAAAAGAAAGTCTTCTTCCCGGCATGACATGCAAATGTCTTTCTCTCTCCGACCCTTTTTTGTTCCATACATTCTGACCTTTGAAGATACTTTTTTGCAGGAATGCTTCTTCTTCAATACGTTCACAGATTCTCCTCAAATATAATAATAGAGGAGAAAACATCATTTTTACAACAGTCACGTTTCGGCATAATGGCGGGGTTTAAGGTGGCTTAAAAGAGCTTCTTAGGAGAATAAAAGAAAACCCTCTCTGGCGTGTGAAAATATGGGGATAAGTCAGACCGACCCTTTATTATTCTTATTTCCCCAACCCGACAGTTTTCAAAATCTGTCATCGACCTGGTAAAAAAGAATTTTAGCAACGCCTCTAACGGCGTTACTTTTTAAACGCTATTTTTGCCGCCTTAACTGTTTAACTAAGGAATAGGGTTTAAAAAGTCAAAAAGGACATAATTAACTTGGTGTGAATAATGGAAACTTATTTTAGAAACCGAACCTATAACACACGTAAATTGGATCAGAACCCCACTCTTCTGTGCTGTAACTAGGGTTATAATCATTAGTGGGATGCATAGTGAGGACATGATAGATGCGAAGAGAGAAGAGAAGAGCAGATAATGTCACGGAGATTTATGAGGAGAACGCCGCGTTTTTGCCATAATTTCAAAACAAAAAATGTGCGAGAGATTTTTCATTTTTACCCCCACTACTATAGTGAAGAGAGAGAGAGAGAGAGAGAGAGAGAGAGAGAGAGCCGTGAACTCTTGGAGTAATTTCGTCACGATCTCGTTTAATTGAGGTCGATCTTTGGAGCTGAGGAGAAATCGGTTTTACAATCTTCTCAAAGATGGAGTTAGCTGAATAGTGCGTTTCTTTCACTTTCATATTCAAAGCAGCTTCACCGTTACTTTATTGTCCACACATGTTCCGTATGGTCATTTCACATGTTTTTGATGTTTTTGCGAACACAACTAAACGGCTTTTTCTCCTGTGTGCTCACTTCACGCTTCGGCGATTATTGCATACGTAAAGAAAGGAGAGAAACAGAAATGCTAGTAGTGAGTGGGCGTATAAAGCTCTCTCACAAAGCTGAGCGGCAGCAAAATTGGGGCGGCCGCTTAAGCTGCTCTCCTTTGAATTAGAAGCAATGCGGAATATCATAATACGGTACTGCTCACACAGATACAAAAAGTAAAATAGAGACATTCATAAACCCCACTGCGGCAGTGAGCAGAGTAATAGTTGTGCCAGTTTTTCTGCTCCAAATTGTCCCTACAAATGGACAAATACAAGCTCTAACGATGTACAAAACGTGGGGGAGTTGTTCCTATTATACAGGGAGGGACAACTACAACTACAAGTGCAGCTAGAAATCAAAATATATTCAGTTCATCAAGCACAAAAGCATTGTTTTCCCCCCTATTCGCCACAGAGATGAATGAATTCGCTGTCAAGTGGGGCTAACTATTCATATTCAGAAGAGCAATAACAATATTAGAAGGACGTTTTGTATGTGTGTTCACTGCTACTACTCCCCCAGTTGCCCCAATTGATGCTATTTTTACGACAACGTTATTGCTTCTCACACGACGACACAACGGCGAAGGGTTTTCATACGTGTCAGAAATTGGTGCAAATGATCCGTGCCGAAAAAGGCGCTTCCGACAATGGCACTTGCTGAAAAAGCGCGTTTGCGGTTGGTTCGCTTCATTGCCACGTTCCCAAAGGGCTTCTTTTATGATCTTATTATTAGCCGCATTTCCCTGCCATCATTTGTATCCTGTCAAGGCCAGCGACATTCCTTTTAATGATTCGACCATTCCGCGTTTATAGATAACAACATCATATGTCGCTCGAGGTCGGAAATATCCACAAATTATATTTGAGAACTTGATTCTTCCTTCTCTGTTTCATCTGGCGCCAGCTGAGAGCTGAGGGTCAGATGACGACGTTGTTAAGTAACGACGACAATCATTCAAATGTTATACGGAACATTGAGGTCACTTTTCACTCATTCTCCAGTCGCGGCCGTTTGGGGAACATGTCAAGTGGCTGTGGAGGAGAGACTGACTGAGGAGAGAGAGAGAGATCAATCCTCACCACAGGGGAAAATAAAATCATCTTAATCTCGGGGATATTTGACAAAGTGGAACGTTTCCGGCAGCACAAGAAAATTGAGCTGGTGTGAGATAAGAAAGTTTAGTCTACTCGATGATGAGATATCCAACGGACTTTTGGCGAGAGAAATCACAACACAGAGCGAAAACACACGACAGCTATTGGGGCATAAAAACGGAATATGACCGTATAATACAAAAGCGAGTCTGGGTTTTATTGCCACTTTTTATATATCGTGAAGGGGGCAGAAAGCCATAATCATAATAATACTCATAATAACTAACCGGTCGACTGGCCATCATTGAGCTGAGGGGTGGTGGAGGTAATACAATAAAAACAGCTGCTGCTCAGCTCTAATGCCACCCATTGGAGTCAAGTGAATAAATATTGTTTTCATTGGTAAAAATGATTGAAGAACGTGCTATACGACGAAAACGTCCCCCGTTTAATAATAACGGCTTCCCAATATACGTGAATGGAAAAGGGGGCGGAAAACGTCATAATTCTTAGCAATTTTTCCCGACTCGCCTTCGCTGCACCCCAAATTGTAGCAAATAGCGCCGCCGCCGATCTTTTGCACCCAACTGCGAACACTGCTTCGCCAGCTCCTAACTCACTTCTATTCAGAGACAGTTCTCTAGATAATAATGCAAGTGGGTTGGTTTTGGTTGCTGCTGCTGCAACTGCAGCTCAGCTCTCGATGGAGACAGCAAAGCGAAAAGTATGAACACACAACAATGCGAGGGCAGAACGAACAACAACAATGGAGAGAGCACGCAATCAATACAAGAGAAGGAGGCAGATTTACGTTGGAGAGAGAGGGGAAAGTATAAAGTGAAAAGGCGACCCAGAAAATTATTTTCTCATTTTAAGGTCGTTAAGGAGAATGCGCTTTCCAAATGGGGATAATTTTGTTAGTGAGAAGGAGATTTTGGAGCAATCTTTGGCATCCACTTGAGATTTTTCCAACGTCTCTCTCTCTCTCTCTCTCTCTCTCATTCTCCTCAGTGGTTTAAACCAGCTTTTACCATTTGCTATCAAGATCGTGGCTTTTGGTGTTGTTACGTCGTGGACAACTAAGTGCAGCTGCCAAATACCCTGATTGGATCGTCGTTGTCGCCTGTCGTCGTCGTCATCATGTGATGCATTCATTGTCTTCTGCGGCCAAACGGTTAAATTTGGGGTAAAAGTGGTGTAGTGACAAATGTCTGATTGACATGTTCGGGTGATGATGACAACTCCTAACGACAATAAGGCATGAAAACGAGGGCTTAAGATGGGAATAAAGTCGTTAAAATGCGGTTTTCTGTGTGACAGAGGCACATAAGGAAATGGGAGACACGTTCTAAGGACGATTGAAACAATGCCAAGGTAATAACGACGCCTCAGGGCACGAGGCGGCGGCTTTGACATTCCAGTGAGACATTTTTGTGTCTTTGCGACGTACACGTTTTGTGTCCTCTGTACGTGCGCGCGGGAGGGATAAAAATAACACAGCAGGACTTGCTAATGCCAAACAGCGGCTTCGCTACAAAGGGGAAGAAGAAGTAATGAAGAAATATGTCCTGTTTGCGTGTTTACCCACCGAGTCCATTTCCCATCTTCTTCTTCTACCAACATCTCGGTTTCAATCTTGTGTCAACGTTGGATCAAGTGTCGCCCATATGCAGAACTACGAACTATGTGGCGGCTGTGCTTTGAACTCGCTCCGCTATACAACGTGCACTTTCGCTCTTAAAAGACCATTATACTCATATTGCATATGCAGCGGCTCCCTTTTAAAAGAGTCGTTTTCACTTTTTATTGAGGACACAACACTATGACCACGGCCGCGGCCCAGATTCCAGAGTTAACGAATCTTTTTTGACGGGTTATATTGTAATGGTCATCTTCGCTCTCAGTGTGTGGCCTTAAAAAGAGTGTTATTACTTCATGAGCAGGCGCAGCCACCTGCTACCGAGCGGAGAGCTCAGTTTTAAGCCGCTCCGAGGGTGGCTTTTGACGCCGCGGAATGTAGGGCGAAAGTTGGGCTTTTAGCAGTACTACGACGAATAGGGGTAAAATTAGATGAGCTGGTGCATGGTCAAGTGCGCTGCTCTGTTATCGCATATCCATTCTGCGCTGTCTGTCTGCGAAAGGACATAAATCAAGACGGGGAGAAAGGGTTCGTTTTCGGACGTACGAGTAATTGCAAAGGAGAGCTTAAATGAGCTGTGATGCCTGCTATGTAACCGATTTCTCGTCGTTGTATAACTAATGTCACAGAGAGAGAGAAAGTAGTCGGAGCAATAATCAACGACTGTCTGCCCAAAATGCCAACGGCAATACAACACGCATCCCTTAAAATACGAGTTGTGGGTCTGAGCAGGTGTCTTGGAGCAATAGAAATGAAATAAAATAATCGGAACGAGTTGCTGTCAGGGATGCCACTTTGCTTAACATTGACATCAAAATACATGGTCAAATGTCCAATTTATGACGTAATTAATGTCACAGTGGCATCCCTAGTTGACACGCTCTGGCAGGTTTAAACGTGTCATCGCCATGTCCAGTCCACACGGTCGATTTCCTTCCGTCTGATTGGGCTTTATTACGCACACACACTCAAATGACCATTGCAATACAGATGACTTTTATTGCACTCTTAAATCGCCTCGGGGATTTCGAACAAAAGCGTTTTAAGGCACGTGCATTGACATCGTTTTTATGGCGCATTTTTGGGACTATTAAAAGAAACCGCTGCTGGCTGAATTGTTGTATAGAGAGGATGCCGAATTTTCAGTGATTTAATCGGGAAAAAACGGTCGATTCTTCTTAAATAGCATCTTTCATGTTGTTATCTGAATATCGAGCAGAAGATTATGGCTGAAAATGAAAGCACCAAAAAGCCGCGCTCTTTTTTTATCTCCTGGGCTCCTTTGTCATGTTCTAAGACCGTTTTTGGTTGACAACAAATATAAACTCAATGAACTGCTTCGGTTCGTTTTTATCTAACGATCTTTGGTGCTCTCAATAGCATTATAATGTATTAAATCGTGGTGCATTATATTATAATAATATACGCACATGTTTAAGAACTTAATCTGCTGAGCGGAACAAGTGCCACACAGAGACTGACATACAAGACATGCATAACGTATCGGGATGACAGCCGAAAACACTGCAAAACACAGTGGATTTAGACCGATTTAAACCATTTATAACATGATTTTAATCGCTATAAGGCACTAAACCGGGTCCACTGTGAATCTCGTACCCAATCTGCTTTATTTTCTCCCTTTTGATATCGTCGTTTTTCTTGCCCTGATGCAACCACGACGATGATCAAACGAGAGCTTCATTACGGACAACAGCGCAACAAACCGTTTGAAAAAGCAGCAGCGTGTGGACGACACAACAATTTGAAGGATGAGAGGGGAGTTGCCAGAAAGGAGAAGGAAACTTACCAAAAATAATGGGACTCCATCAATCTTTCTTTGTTTGAAAAAGGGTCGGATCGGAGGAGGAGAAACAAGCTCCCAAATCAATCGACATGTTCCGCTTTGATTTCACAACCAGTTTGAAATCGTTCGAAACGAATGTCCTATCATACCAAACATATGTATTGTGTATATGCGGCATATATTTCAACGCCCCCTTTTTGTGCATATTACGTGATCGTATAGACACAACTTTTATCTTCGCATATGAAATGTCTTGTTGTTTTGGATGCGTGGGCGAACTTGAAACTTGTGTGTGGAGCTCATCTTCAAAAGTCCGTAAATGGTTTCAGTAAGATGGAAATAAGACAACAGGTGTTGACTCGATATATTTTAACGAAGAAGACGATGTGACGAAGTTTCGAGGGCGTTTGTTGTTGTTTATCGGAATGTATTCATTCTCCAAACGAATATATTAGCTACTCTACTGAATTACAATGTGTGTGTAATCATGATAATTGCCAGAATTTTATGGGTCGTATGATGTTGTTGTTGCCAGTTTGGCGTCAGCCGGAGAAGCTTAAAAATAAATTCCTCTGTTGGAAAATAAAATTAAATGCAATTCTAAATGCCCACGTGACGCCAGAGAATGGATAAAATTAGCCGGTTTTTGCATCCTGGAAGCAATATAATGATCGCGGTGAGAAAAATGATCTCTTTGGAGTCTTATTTCGGTCATAAAACTGCGCAAGCTGCGCTATTTGTTGTTTTGTGCGCGCCTCGGCGAACACCCATTTGTAAACAGATCAATGACCACTGAGAACGGTTGAGATGGAAGAGTAAAAAACTGTTTTGTCATTTCAGGATCATTTTCTACTTTATACTCATCTGCTGAAAGAACGTTTGTCGTAAAAAGACGACATTGCTAAAGAGGAGAAAACGGCGGAAATAAAGTCGGCTATAAAAGTTTCTCCTATCTTGTAGCATTTGACGTTTGCAGGAATTATGAGGAAGCTCGTAAATGACAAGTAAAAGACGGAAGTATAAGCAAAAGACGTACTCAGGATCTAGGAGAGGAGGAACTTTAACCCCTTTACACACGCATAAAACGGCGACATGTTCTTCAGCTGCTAAGGATATTGACCCGGCGCCTTCTTCTCTTATAAATGGAGCTTTTATGCATAAAAAGAGACAACAACCTTGTAAAAACGTTTAAGAAGGTCAGTTTAAAGAGTAGGAGGAGGAGGAGGAGCAGTAGTGGAAAACAAACGTTTGAACAAGCTCGGTCGTAAAGAATGCTCCGCGCACTTCATCTTGTGTCTACAGGGTGGCATGAGATGAGCACTGAGCAGCTTTTTCACTGTCAGGTACAAATCAGCGGTCGGTTTATAAACTGCACCTTGTCTCATTTTCGGTGCAAATTGAATGTTGCACGATGGTTTCTCCGGTGCGGGTAATAAATCTTGAGCGAGGGGCTCAGGGGTTAATTCCCTTTCTCTCACTCTTTCCTTTTCTATTACAGATTCCATTTCACTCCTGCTGCTGCTGCTGCTCAAGAGGTTGGCGCTACCTGAATTCACTTCTTCTGCAGTGATTGAAGCCCTTCACGAGTAATTGCGACCTGTCTGTTAAAAGCTAGTCTTTCTTTAGTGTCCTCTGAGGGCTACAATTGTGCACGAAAATGCAATTTTCTCCTCCAAAAGATAGTCTCAAACTGGGCGGCCCTATTTGAATTTTTATGTGCAACCCGTTATCCCCCTTAAGCCTCTTTCTCTCGTTTTAAAAAGCAAATCGCTATCAGCGGGGAAGACGAGTTACGGCAGTTAAAACTACGCATACACACCTCAAAGAAGCCACAAAATGTTCTTTTTTCCATTCTTCAAAGAGGTGTAACTACGCCCAATACAATGTTCTCTAAGGACGACCCCCTTAAACCCCAAAAAGCGCCATGTGTTATCTATTGTAGTGCACACTACAGGTCCGTTTTTGGACATCAGAGCATCATCAATACGTTGTATTGTCATCGACTCAAGTGGTGAGAAAAAAAGGTATTTTATGTCCTGAATAGGAGGCTTAACTGCGAAATCTGGTGGAGCGGAAAGAGTTATTTCGCTCTTAAATCGAAAACGTTACTGGTGGTCGTTTCATCACTCACAAAAATGCAATTGTTCGTTGGGAATAAAGTGTTTTTTCTCTCTGCCTCAAATGGGGCTTGTAGGATGTGTTTCCAACAGCCCATATAGATCCATTCAAAGAATTCAATTTCCACAAAAAAACCTTTGCTGTGGTCTCCAAAATTCTCACACAGCGAAAGGAAAATATCATCATTAATAACGTGCTAGTTGATTCGTTTTTTGGAAGAATCAAGGCGGGAAAAATCCTAATTTTGAACCATCTTCTGCTGCTAACGATCTCGCATTCCAAAGCCATTGCAACAACTTTTATAAACCAACGTTCAAAGTTGCATGAGTCGCGCAGTCTAATATGACATGCAGCAGCCCCAGACATGCCGGGGTCAAAATTCGGCACGGCTCTAATGAACTTGCTTCTTCTTTTCAGATCCCCTTACATTATAATCATGCTGCAAGGAAGAAAATTCTTTGATATATGGAGCTGCTCGCTCATAAAACGGGGCAAGTTCAAAGTCATTGTTTCAGAGGGACTTTTTTGAAATTTTATTCTCTCCTACCCCTGGAGGCGGACCAACGACAACATTCCTTTCGCGGCGAAAAAAGTGCTTAAAACGGGGCTAAAAGTTCTGCTGAGGGAAAATGATGGGTCTGAGTTAGACACCTCTTTATCATTTGCAAGGCCAGACAGAGAGAGAGACTCAAACTGGCATGCAATGGAGTAAAAAACGGGGGTTATTTCAGGGAAGGAGTAAATCCGAGTCTCGCCGTTTTTCATAAAAAGTCAGTGGTGCTATTTCTCCCACTTTGCGTGTTTCAAGGAAGCCCGAATTTCAGAAGATGATGTTGTACTCTCTTTCTCTCTCTCCCGGCAATATTTCAACCTTGGAGGTCTTACTTAAGACAAAGTATGACTTCTTCTTCTCCCCTTATCTGAGGTCTTACTACTCCGGGCCAGTCACTTTAATTGCCCGCGGCGAGAAGAGGATGAAAAATTTCGTACGATTTTTCGGAGGGCTGTAATGGATCCCTTCTTAGGGGTCGCCGTCGTCGTCTTCTTCATAATAATAATATAACGTCTCCATCATCCAATTCTTCACCAGCTGGTAACACACACTAAAGCCGCGGGCTTATTTTTGGGTTAAAAAGAATATCTTTTTTCGCCAACGGTCAATCAGGAGGAGAAATCTTCTTCCTCTCGTAATGTTAAACCATGCATAGTTTTATGACCTCCCAATGTTTCTCCTCCTCGTGGAAGTAAAAAAGCTCGAGCTACGGTCTATTCCAATTACCGACAGCAAGATAACACCGCTGCCGACGACGATACATTATACGACTCGACTAACAGCGCATAATTTTTACACAGCCTGTCAGTGGCTGGGGCGGAGGCTCAGACTGGCTCAAGTGCGAGATACCGATAATAGTGTTTTACTGATTTCGCTCGCTGCTCTGTCCATATTGGGAGGAGATTATTTTTGCCCCATAAAATCCTTTAACCTTTTACAGGGCAGTAATAATATTACCCTTTTAATACAGGGAGGGTGAAACAGTAGGAGGAGGAGTCGATAGCTGTTGGTGAGCATTAGCCTCTGTTATCCTGCATTAAGCCATTTTGGGTATAAAGAGCTAAACAGAGTCCGGTCTCGGATGTTTCTATTCACGTAATGGACTTTGGTAGATGGAAAAGGAGATAGATTGGTTTTTACGATCCGAAGGAAAAAGAAAGATCTTGACGGTCGAAACAACAAAAACGACGACTCCGCCCAAGGATGAACTTGAATACCATTGGCATATAAACATGGCAAGAATAATCTCTAATGTCACCCAAATGTTTTGAATAAGATTGATTCCGTGGATCAAATAGCAGACGCAGCAGCACGTCAAAGAAAAACAAGTTGGCGTATTTGGCACAATGGGATCTCTTCTCCAGTTTCACTTGCTTTGGTTAATGTCACCTGCCACTGTGCTTGGTGCGTGCGTCGTCCCTATTATATACACTCTACAGACTACTCATCCACATATTTCACGTATTATGACCTCTCTCTTTTCATATGTGGTACCACCACCGGCTCAAAAGTCACTATGAGTGTCAGTGCATGTCATCAGGGATGCCATTTTGACCATTTTATAGAGACTATAAAGCCTGATATCATAGTTTACAATGAAGATATGTTCATAGAATGGCATCCCTAAATAGAGAAATTCATATTCATGGCCGCAGCGCGTTTATTGTTATGGATGAGATCGAACTCGCGATTGAAATTCACATTCATAATTCTAATATTACCCATCAACGAAAACGATCCCCTTGAATATGATTACTACGGAAGGCCATAATCGTAACTTCTGAGGAGAGGGTTCTGTTGTTAGTAATAATAACAAAATATAATAAGGGGGTTGGGTTATGGGCAGGAGGAGGTCTCGTGCGATATGTATAAAAGGGGTGCAGCAGAAATCAATGGAAATGTCACAAAAAGTTTATGAGCTCTAACGGCAGCAGCATCACAACAAAGTGACGACTCCTGGTTTATTATTATAACGAGGAGGACGTTTATTTAAACTACCTACTTATTGTAGAGGCGCTCTTTATAATGAAGGTGCAATAACTACTACTGCTCCCAAGGTCTCCTCGCCGTTTAAGACCGTTTTCTGCATGATGGGAACGTGGAGGTCTAAATAAAAACCTGCTAGATCATCATCATGGTGTTTAAAACTCGATTCATTGCCAAAAATAAAACGGAGTAAAAAGAGACTCTTTTTGTGTCTCCAGGAGACCGCCCAGCTGTGAGAAATCATCGTTCACTGTCAAGACTCTTGCTTTTATCATCAGCTCTCATTGAGTCGTGAACCTGTGATTAAAAACGAACCGGCTGACTCTGCTCTGTATATCTGTTGCGAAAACGGAGTCCCTTTTAAAGAGACACGCCAGACAGTCGAAGCCGTAAAAAGCTAGTGAAGCGGAGAAGAATGCAAATTATTCGCTCTCCTTCTACCTGATGTTTTGTTCTCCATTTTCTCCTTTCAGACCGCATTCCCTCCACACACATATATTTTTAAAGCTACGTCGTGGAATTTTCCTTTTTCTTCAATCGAGCTCTATCGACAAAGAATGAAGAAGAAGAAGTTCCTCCTCGCCCCATCCAAGAAACTCTGCTTCCTTTTCAGACCTATACTTTTCCTTTCTCTTTGACGCACCATACTACGTATACTACAGCAGCCTGGGCCATGCAGGCAAAGACACATCTGCCCCGCCGCCGCTCAGCCCAAGCCTTTTATTGTTACTTCCTGCTACTCGACCGCAGAAAGTCTTAAAGCACCTAGGCCGAATTAAAGAACGTAGAACAGGAAGAAGAAGAAGACTTGCTATCTTGAGAGCACACGGATCGGTGTTCATGCCCTGCCATTATGGGCCGTACAGGCCGGCAGGGGCTTTTAAAGCATGTTTGTACACATGTGCGTGTGTGCAGGTCTGCCTGTCTGTTCGCCTCAAGCGCTTCTTCTTCTTCACATATACATCTTATGTGCGATGTGCTGCACAAAGGTAGACTTTGTACGTGCGTGAGTGTGTGTTTGCCTCCTCAGCCCCCTTCCCATCTTGGCCTGACTTCAAGAAAAAGGCAAAAACGAAGGCGACTCCTGGCTTGAGGCACCATCATCAACCTGATCACACGCAAAGGCATTACATGTGAGTGAGTCACACACACAGCCAGCTGCTACGAAGACCTCCTCGTACATGTATACATGCGGGAAAAGGAGACGAAGACGAAGAAGATGTGTGTATATATATCCACTCCTCTCACACGCACTCACTCACTCAACAGAGGGCCAAATGATGAAAAGTAGAGAAGGGGAAGAAGACGAGAAGAAGAAAAAAGAGTGAATCTGCAGCGAGAGCTTTAAATACGCGAGCGATGTTGTTGTCTCGTATATGTTTTAAATTGCAACGGCGCAAACGAGCTTTTTCATGATGATAACAGCGGAGAAAACTAAAACATGCAACTGCTTCAACTGTGCTCTTTACATTGTATTATATCAACGGATGATGATTACGTGCCCATGCTACATTCTCCTTAATAGCATGAGCTGTAGGTGTAATCACGTAGCAGCAGCCGTCGTAGGAGTTATATATTACTACTATTATTGCCACGGCAAACAAAACACGGGACCTTTAAATCACCCCGAATGCACTTATTATCATTCTGCTTCTTACCTCTTCGAGTTTTGAGACGGTCTCCTTGCACTGGGGGATGCGCGAGACAAAGTTTGACGTTGTGGGGCTGCTCAAATCCTCCCGCACTTCCCGGACAAAGTCCGGCACTGCCATTAAACCTGGCATTTTGACTGATGTTTGTGTTGTTCGGGTAAGCCAATTGTCGATAGAGCACGATAAGTAAACACGGGTTTAAAGGGACGACGTCTATTGCACTGTAGCAAGTGCTATGTCCACATAGTGATAGCAGACACAAATAACTTTTTCTTCACTTTTTGCTATCAGACTGTTATTTGTTCCTCATTTTCCCTTGCTTCCTGTTCTCTCAACTTTATTCTCACCACCGTATAATATGCTACTTCTTCTTCTTCTCTTGGCATGAAGTACGTATGCAGCCAGTTCTAACTTGGCCTCTCACTTTGACAGCAGACTCGCACACACTGACGAAGCCTGGGAGGAGAAGGAGTAGGAGGGGGCAGCAGATACACGAGCTGAGCGAGCGAGCAGTAGTTGTAGTAATAGTATAGGAACGTAGTAGTAGTACTACGCTGTGCGCGCACCCATTGCGCAGCAGGCAGCATACCACGACTGCAGTCTATAGACTACTACCACTGCTGCGCTCGTGCGCACTAGTTCGACTCAGCCGCAAGTATTCGCCGTTCGCTCGCTTTCCCTTCTTCTTCTTCGCATTTTCATCTCCCTTGTCAGCGGCTTGCCTGGGTTAGACTAGGAACGAGGCCAAGGAAGTATTAGAAACCCAAGCAAGGCAAAGGGGGGAGTGGGTGAGTGTGCGCAAAAGATATCAGGAAAGGAAATGTCTTCTTCTTCGTTTTCTAATCTCATTTAAGATATTGCGTGGAAGGTTGCGAGACAAGCTGGAGAATACATCCGAAAAAGAAATCACGCGATGATAAGTTTTAGCTCTGAAATATCGTTTTCTTCTCCGCCTGTCTAAAACTTTGTCAATATTTTCTGCACGACAAGGAAAAACAAGCGTAATCAATAGAAGCTTGTTCTTTCCCCAACTTTCTACGGCCTTCAAAAATATAAAGGCCTTTCCCAGCGGACACGAGCATAAAAGAGAGAGAGAGAGAGAGAGAGAGAGAAAGGCAGCGAACCTATTTTCGGGTGTTCCACTTCCTGGTGCTCGCAGAAAAAAGCTTTCTACTCGAGAGAGCTTTTTGACGCTATTTTCGCCATAATGTAGAGTAAAGTATACGACGTAAAAAAGCTCGTTGTAGGCCGCATTAAGTGCCTCACTTCCATTTACTCCTGCTCAGAGTTGATACAGTGTTATCAGCTTTCCTTCCGATCCCTTGTGTGAGAGCAAAAACAAGGTCAATGAGCCTCCAAAGGCATCATGTTAGGAGGAGGACTCTGACCTTTTAGATTCCTCTCTGCAAATAGAATTAGACCCTAGGGTCTGGGATATAGAAACCCAAAGAGAGAAGGCGGAGCAGCAGTCCTTTAAAAACGGTCCAGCGGCCAAGAAATGAGCTTAAGAAAACCTCTAATGGTTCTAATATCCTTTTGTACTCAGAAAAAGGAAATGGCTTTAAAGAGAGTCTTTTCTCTTAATCGCTCCGGAGAAGAAAGAATCACGAAGCGTTTAGCATAAAAAAGGAATCGAGTCAAATTTGCTAATGACGGAGTCTGGTTCTTATTCAAAGACGAAGACGTGGTTTTTGTCCTGCATTTATCCCATCTCTGGAGAGTGTCCTGCATAGATCAACCCTCTTGTAGCCGTCGGCAACCTTTCCTTCTTTTCCCACAGCCGCCGCTGTCTTGATTTCTTCAAAACGGTTATAAGGAGACCTCAGTTTGCTCCTGTCATGTCATGTCATTCCCCTATTTTCCCATTTTCCCATGACCAAAACCAACTACTTCAACGGCATGTCGATTGTCACCTGGCTGCAAAGAAGACTGCAACAAAGGGCTGCAATTTGCTGCTCGCTCTCCAAGAAGGGACTCAGGACAGTTATATGGCTACCTACAATACAAGCTCTTGCAGTGATAATCTCCCCCCTCGGACCGACGACCCCCTCTGAAAAGGGCCACACACACAGTGAAAATGCAATCTAAAGCAAACCTTCAACGGTGGATTATTATTATTTTCATATTTCACGCCTCTCGCCCGGGAATGTAAGTTTTACACAACGGTCACCATGATGTAAGTTTTCCCCGTCATAATCCGGCTTGAAAATGAGGTCAACTAGCAGCGGATATTACCTATATATTGAACGTTGTATGTCCTTATGCGATGATTGATATGAAACAATGAAGAGTTGGGCTTGAGACCGACTTCCTTATAAGCTCATATGGCCAAGGAAAGAAAAATAGAGGAAATCGAGGATTAAAAGCTCACTGCTGCCCAAATTTGGTCCTCGGCGTTTATTTTTATTTTGTGAAGGTGATCTGCTTTTGTGTCTCCAATGTTGCTTGTCGCCTTGAGACAGAAGGGGAATAGTAGACTATTCAGATACAGGGTTGCCAGTGAGCATAACAATCATTATATATGCATACAAACGCCCTTAATGTGTTTTGTTCCAAACTGGAGATATAAATATAGCTTGGAACTATTCCTCATATTTCATGCCGTACAATTATTAAATAATACCGAAATGTCCTTATAATGTCCCAATTTGGCAACCCTGTCATCCATCTGGGAGACATATTTGGACATCGTCCCTGCTGCCAACTCGGAAATTGGCCAGATTAATCGTCTTCTTCTTCTCCATTTCAAAGTAGGCTGAAAATGGATATCACCGATTGCCCTCGGCACTAAGAAAACGACATCTTAAAAGTTAAGAGAGAGATACATCAGGAATTAACGCTGTATAATCCTCTTATCATTATGGAGACCCTCAAGACAAAAATGTCTTTGGGGGACAATATGAAAATTCAATTTAAACAGTGAAAGGAAAACCTTTTAGACGAAAAGAATGTCTCCTTTCATATAAAAATGATAATAAAACTAGACGTCCTAAAAAGGCTAATATTTGAATTGAATTACCGTTACAGCCACGTCGCCGCTGCTGTGTGTTTTACGACATGAAGAGAAAGAAATTGAGAATTTATTGAGTGCATTTTCCCGTCGCTCTCCCTCCGACGGTTTGTCTGTTGCACTCCACCCTAATACCGGCTGCAGTGCACTCAAATGTGTCCATAAAAAGGTCCTTTTTCCTGACACCAGGGTTTCCAAAAAATACTGCCTGTTATTTGTTGCGGTAAAGATCTTTTTAAATCAATATACTTCATAATTAATCCCCAAATAACAGCGAGCTAACAATCAATGCATATATTATTACCTACAGTTACAATCCTCTATTTTAGAAACCGGTCCGAGACAGAATTGATATCAACCCCGCCCCGTTCTTGTGTTGTCCTGTGTGTTCCAATATTATTTTCCTTCCAACTTTGTCTTTTGAGTGCGTGTTGCTGTCTATCACACACACAGAGAGTCAAATGTAAAGGCTTGACAGGATTACATGCATAGAAACAGAAGCAGCCACTTGACTTCTGACAAGAGACGACGACTCGTGGGAGAGACAACGACGATGCAAACGGTTAAAAAGAGTTTGAATAAATATTTGCAATTATTCAGAAGAAGCCGGAGTTGCATGAGGATTTAGAGATGTTGCTAAAGTTCATGTTTTCAACGGGGTGTGAAAGAAAAAGGGATAAGAAAGAAGAATAACACCGCCGACACAAGGAGGAGGCGTTTTTACAGCTTTTCTTGAAGCCCTGTCATTGCCTCCAAAGCCGTCACCCCCGGTTTGGTACCAAAGTGAAAACGAATGTGAAACAGACGAGTTGTATTTTATTCCTCTGTCCTGTAGCTGCAAACTGCTTTTTATTGAAGAGGGTCCAATTTGCCTCGGGGGCTTCAGAGACCTCGACTGCTGTCGTAAACCCAAATTTACTGTTTCGAATCGAATTGTCTCTACACAGCTCTTGTTTAACACATACAACAACGGCAACATCGACATCTGGCCTGGAAAGAAGAGCAAGAGTGGAAATCGAAATGCAAATTAGCCGCGCTATTGAAGAAGAATCCCTCTGCGTTTTAATATGTGTGTTTGTCCAATGGCCAATTTGCACGGCTCAAAGTGAGAGAAGAAAGCAGCTTTAATATATTCATAACAATAGACTCGACTGCAACTCCGCCTCTATAAATATACGATATTATATGTGACGACACAACATTTATTATTTCATCCTTTTATTCTCCTTGCCATAACTTATATTTACACTCCTCACACCCCCAGCGATGAATAGTCAGTGTAGTATTATTTGCAAATCCGCCCATTTGAGATGAAAATGACGGTTTTGTATGCACAGTAGTGTGTTTGCTAATTCGGGATTTGCACTTTATGAAAAGGATTAGATTTTTTTGCAAAATAAACTGAATTAAACCCTCATTTAGCATGTGTTAAAACAAACTTTACGGAGAACGGCTGTTTTGACTGGAAAAAGCTGAGCTATATTTATAGCCAGAGAGCAGCTCGTGACATGAACGCATGAGTCTCCTGAGCACTGGACGTCCTCATTTCCCCCATCCTGGGTCCAATCCATCAAAGAGAAAATGCACTGAAGAAAGGTGGGGAATGTCTTGCATTCCTAAATCAAGGAAACTGGAGCAACTCCCCTGCCAAATATACAACAATCATCGGAGCAGCTGCAAAAGGTTTCAAAAAAGATAAACTTTGGAAATTGAAAAGCATATGGTAAGTGATGTGTTTCCTCTGGCAAGTGCAACTGACGAGGAGGAGGAGAGTGATAGATGAATTATGCTGCCGCGTATCATGTCCGCACAATTATGATGATTAGACCCGTATTGATCGCTGCTGTTGGTATATGACGAGATCTGACACGTGTATTAGCCGAATCCCATGCACGACTGAGTCAAAAGGGTTGAACATCCACCGACGTATTAAGACTATACTCTTCCGTTTGTACGTCAATGGCAAGCATCGTTTCATATCCAATTACACAGCAGACAACGCACACACACCTCATAAGTGTATGCTAAAATTTCGGTAATGATGCATTTCCATCGTGCTACGCATGTGTAAAGAGCCCTCAAGAGCTACTCATCGGCAGAGGAAAAAGCCAAAAAGTCTTTTTCCGACGTTTCATCTGCCACAGTCAAAACTCAGCAGTGTGTGTCATTGATAGAGTGGATTGGAGCCTGAGTGGAATGAGAGAGAGAAAAAAAGACAATGAGCTCATCTCTCTCGTACAGACTGGTCGTGGTGGGGGTGCCTCTCTAGAAAGCGTCATCTACATTAGTGGCGAGATTTGGGCACAAGATTTGGTTCGCACTTGTCCTCGTCCAGCTGCTAGATGATGATAACGCCACTAATGTGATCGTTAAACCATTAAGATCTTTTAGATGTGTGGTCTATAACGACATTATGGAATACAAGGTCATAATAATAATGGAGAAATCCGTGTAATAAATATGCATAATATGCGACGACGGCGTCAACTTTTTTGACCCATTAGCATAATTCCGTTTTGTTCTCACTCCGAATTATGATTTTATGATGATTATATTTTAGTACAAAGCACAGGAAGCTATTAAAATGACTAATGGCCAATGTAATAACTCAGCTCAGCACCCCCATGTGTTAAACAATAAAAAATGTAACTAATTAGACTGAATTTATAAATAGGCCGATATAATTTTCGGCTGCAATTATTCATGTGATATACCCCGTATATGGAAAGCGAAAAAAGCTCTCGGATTAATCATATTAAATTCTGAGACTCTGCAAACAATATTCCCATTCATTCAAATAAAATAACTAGCATCATTTCAAATCCCGCAAACTGCAATTTCAACGTTTTATTATTTAAAATAACAGGGGTCGCAAACAACTGAAGCTACTTCCCTATTGTTGCCGCTTTATTCCCCATTGTAGTCGGTTTGCCCTTGCCAATGTTTACTCTGGTTATTGGGTCCTAACCATATCCAAACAAACCCAATTTTTAATCCACTTGCTGTGAAACCGATCGAAATCATGCTCCATCAAGCTTTGATACGTACATCAGTCACTCAAATTCAAATTCTACAGACGCCATCTTTATTTAATCCCTCCTAGCAGCATGTGCCAGAGGCGATTTCAAAGGCCAAATCCCTGGAGGAAACGCATATTGAAAGCGGGCAAAAAACAATCCTTTTAATGATGTGCCACCATTCGGTGATTTTACTCCCAAAGGATTAACATGTAATTACAGCAGCAGAAGCGAGATTTCAATAGAAGAAAAAGGAGTCATTAGGTGAAATTCAAACGTCCGTTGAAAACGCATTCTTCGTCTCGTATCGATCTGTGTATATACGGAAACGGAGCTTTTTATCCATTTTTAAGAGTAAAAAAGTTTCGCTTCCATTGATGCGTGACTGAATCCTTGTTAATAATAACTGGCGCATCCTCTGATTCAAAGTGGCAGCTACAGAAAATAGAGACATCCCAGTTTTTACTCGTCCAAAGTCGTATATTATGGAGTTAGATGCAGCTGAGTGGAGAGTTCACATATTCAAATTGGCCTTGTTACATTTACATTTGAATGGGAAATGAGGACAAAGCCGACAAAATAGTTAATTAAACCTGTTTTGCACTCTTTGATCCTTCCTGTCATTTTCTGCTCCATTTCGTCTGCCCTTGCATGATATGCACGAAGCACGCGCCGCTATCGAACCCCTTTTTGAACCATATTCACCCCCAATTGAAGCCATCGAGAGAGACAAAAAATATCGTATCCCCGACTCATGTTCATTGATCCCCTATTTTAACCCTTCCTTCCTTCGATATGATGACGAGGACGATAATCCAGCTACTTGAAAAATCAGAGACATTTTTCACATTTCGACACCGCTGTCAAACGGGGTGAGAGCACAGTGGCTAGATAAGGGGACTCAATCGCAATATTAGGTATTGGTAATGTATTTAATGTTGTAATACTCGATTCCACTGTGGCACAATGGTCACAAAAAGTGCAAGCTTGTGCGCCCCATCATTGCAACACGATTTGTCATAACGAACACGCATTGTCATTGTTAGTTGTAGACTCAAATGCAGCTGAAAATAGCCAAAATCGCTTCCCTCACTTGTAATCCAATTGTGGCCGCACGATTAACTCTCTGCAAAGGCGACGGATTTTTAATCTTGTCTCAGACATTTCCACGGGTGATTTTTCTTTTACTGAAATCCTCGACAAAATATATAATCATGTCATTACGCAAACTGGCATGCGCGTAATATAAGTAAGCTTGACGTATTTTGATCCGAACATGTCAGAATTGGGAATATAATTTCTCTATTGTGTGTCTCGGATCAAGACTTGTCCACCCAATCGATGTTCTCGTACACACACACAATGTGACAACATTTGAATAATATGATCACTATTGAATGAGCATTCGAGTAGTTTCAACCGTTTTTCTCTTTGGGGACACAATAAACTTTTTGGAACTGTCCGTTCCGGGCGTCACATTTCGAGTAGGACTTGGAAGGACGATCGAAACTTTTTTCCGCTCTCAAGGGACTTCCATCTTTGCATTCGCTGCTTTCTCTTCTTCCTCTTCTTTTGTGTGTAACGCATCTCTGGGGAGCCAAAGTGAAGCGTACAATGAACGTCGGCGTTCCTTTTTATCAGTTGAGATTTGTCGTTTGAATGCAGTTGGTTGGAAATTTGTGGAGTCATTCATCTCTGTTTCAGAAAAAGGAGTAAAAACGACGACGGCTGGGTTGGACAGGGTGGAGTTTTAAACTCTGTAAAAAGTCTGAAGCTCAAATTAAGGTTTTGTAGAGCATTTTTATATACAATCTTCTGCAATTAAAATATTGTCAGATACATCTGGAAATATTGAGTTCTAAAGTTGCAGTTTTAAAGGCATCACCCTGTATATTCTCCTGCTGTCGTTACACACACTGACAAGCATATTTAACTGCATTAATTCCGCCCGTTTAGTTCTCGTTTTCAAACCTGTTCGGTGACAGCCGCTCGCACCGACTCGGCTCTGTGTTTTTTTTTGCAAATGAATCGGGTTGAACACCGGAACAATAAAATGGAATGTGTTTTGGCGGAAATGATGCTTTCACAATATTGATATTCGGAGACAGTCGTATAAAAAGATCTGCTGATGCATAAATAGTTTCCCCCATTCTTTTCCTGTTACAAATATGTCTGTTGAATATGTTTGTTTGTATATTATAGCCATTGAGAAAAATGATTGTCACTTTTGTTTGCATTTCTCTGTTGAATAGCGGCAGCGGTTAGAAAATGTCAGTTGTTCAAAAATGCGCTTATTTGACCAACACAAACGATCAAAAGAGGGATTAATGTCTACCATGCAAAAGGACTTAAAAATGAACTCGTTTTATGTGAATATGATGCTGTAGGAGAGAGAGTATCGTGTTATGTGTAATGAAACCGTTTTCCCCCAAGTCAAAAAGGAAGCTGTCAAAGGAGTGAATTATTGATTGCAAAAGAACGATGTGGAGAAATGGATCAAGTTTGGGGGTAGGCACAGTGGGTCCTAATTAATAATTAATTAAATTCAAAGCAATCCATAGCTAGTGTCAATAATTGCAAAACATAAATTTAAAAATTATATGAAATATATTTGAGACTCTTATCCAATTTAGTTATGTTAATTACAGTGCTAAGCCACTGTGCTATTGGTTGTAGCCCGATCTTTTTAGCGATCGTCGATCAGATCGTACTTAACTGCTCATTACATCGGGGGATAAAAATGAAAAGGGGGAAGAGCCCCAATCGGCTGCCTGCTGGGATTCAATGATCAGACTTCAGCCGTCGTCATCGGAGCAAGTGCAGTTTTTGAACCTACCAGAGAGTGATTGAAAGGGATTTTAAAACGGGAAATAATCCGTCTTTCTTTTTGAATTAATTTTCAAAATTTGTAAGATCCCCCTGTTGGCGCGTGCGGCGCTGTCGGGGAACATTTTTGAGCGATCAGCGGCTTTTCTTTCTAATTTTCAACCCCCGAAAGTGAGATATCAATTGTTATCTAGGATATGTGTGCGTTCGAAAAAAAGCTCTTTCCCCCTTTCAGTGTCATTTTCGCGTATCTATCAATCATGCGATGACAACAGGGATGACATCAATTCTTCATATTATCGAATGTGGATTTGAACATGGATAAAGGGATAAAAAGCTATCACTTTAGTCGGAAGAGTTACACAGTTCAAATCCCGTGTGTCATTGAGTAAAGCATCATCTAACCTTAAAAGGCAACACTCAATAATAACACTAGTACTAGTATTTTTATATATAAAGCTGTTGTATTCATATCTGGGCTTGTCAACTTGTGGCCTCTTTGCAGATCCCTTTTCAATCCAGTGATGTCCTCCATGTTACTCGATTCATTCGTCAACCGCTGTGAAAGAAAAGAGAGAAATTTAATTCGACACCCAACACTAGAAATGGATGAGCTTTGACAACCTTACCATCGATTTTTACCCGTTTTTTACGATGGCCGGACGGCGGAGCTTTATTGAGCATGAGTTTTCGGGGAAATGGATACATGATACCCTGGCTATGGTGCACATATTGAGTGTAGTACAGCAAGTGGATTTCCCCCTTTTCTGATGGAAAATTATACGGAAAAACGCCATGTTTTCTATTCATATAACGAGCGAACATATATTCGAAAGGTTTCGTTTTTTGACAGGAAAATGAGTTAGGAACATGGATACACGTTGCCTGGATTCGCCAACTTTACTGTAGAACTTTAGCAACAATAGCTCTTAAATTTGTATAAAACCACCTACTTTTGCGAAGAAAAAAAGAAGCTAAATTGTTAATATATATAATGCACATCCAGGGGTAAAACATCCATGGCTATGAATTGATTGTTAGCGGGGCTCAGTCAAAGGATTATCCCCGTTTTCCTCCAGAATTATACAATCATAATATTATACAAAACGTGTGCTGCTGTTATATTTCTCCAAATCTCACACTTTCATCCCCAAAAGCGACAACATCCCTCTTTTGTCCAATTTTGAAGCATGTGCTCCCGTTTTTACCCTCTATTTTCCACGTTTTCCCTAATATAACACACAAAAAACTCCTCTTGATTAGCCGGCATTATCCCCACAAAAAAGAGGGCGAAAAACTTGTGAGTGCGTCGTGCACTTGTCCGGTGTATTATCAACCGACATACTCAAGAGGGGCGTGCTTTGAAAACTCCCCCTTGTAACAAACCAATGATGCTTGATGAACTGCTGGCAACGTCGTCCAGACGTTAGGAATGTATAAAAACAGCATATAATTCATTTCGTGGACAAAAACTTTCGACATGTTGTCAAAATTTTCGCTTGCAGCAGCAGCAGCGTCGATATCAGACAGATCGAAAGCAAATGAAGCGCGCGCTATAAAAAGCAAAAGTCCATAAATCAGATTGTCGCTTCTGCTGTCTCTGACCGTCCTTGTCGCATCATACGTGATACTGGATCCAGTGTTATGATCGTGCAGGGCCATTAACGACACCTCATAACGACCATGTATGTCTGAACCTGTTACGAATGTCATCAGCGGAGGAGGAAATTTATGCGTTATGATAATGACGATGATGATAAAACAGGATATAATTCACCGTATGAAGAATAAGGAGAAGGAGAAAGCAGGATGCAGTTTGCAGCAAAAAGGGGACTCGACTACCGGTCGATGTTGTTAGAATGCATAACTTATCTATTTTAGATTTAGATTTAATTCAATAATTGGCTTTTCAAACGGTAAAACGGTCATAATCTAACCTGAAACATCTACAAAACTTACATTGAACGTTCTCCGAGATACCTTTTTACTAATACAATTGGCTACAGAAGACTGTATAACGTTGAAATATAAGCCCGTTTGCCTTTTTAATCCAACCTCTGCCCCCTACAGGCGTCAACACATTACCATCGAGTGACATTTGTAATTCAAAAACCGCTCTGCGCACCCTTAATTCCGATCTCTAACAAGAAAATTAGATGAAAGAGCACTTTGCCTCTCATACATAACCATTAAAAAGTGTTTTTGCCCGGCCGTAGATATTCATCTCCTCTCAGCAGTATGTCCCCGTATCAAGCAATGAAATCACTCCTTTATTATTATCATAAGGTCTGCACCATATCTACATATAGCTCGTAATGATAATAATAACACTAATCTCTTTTAATTCTGAAATTTCGGCTAATCCTCCATGCGGTGGAGGAAGAAAAATCTGCCGTTGACTCAACTGCACCTGCTCGGGAGGAAGCGCTTTTTATGAACATGGAATCATTTGATAGAGACGGATTTCAGTCTTCTACGTGCGTCGGATGGTCATTTTAAAAAGGGGATTCTAATTTGCATACTAATATGAACACATGTTCTGAATGAGGAGGAAAAATCGAATTCAATTTTTTGTAAATGGAAACAGGGGAAATGGAAAGATAAACATGTTTTGACACCTGCTGTCAGTTTTATATGCGGATAGAGCTTCTCATTCTGACACTTAATCAAATTTATTTCAATTCCATGTGAGATGGGAGAGGTCAGAAAATGCATTTGAATAACAACGAATCCAATAAACGATTGTGTCTGCAAATATGTTTTTTTAAACTAGAAGGTCACAAATTCGATTAAAGGTTTAGTTGTAAAAGTCTTAATCCAATTAGAGGATGGGAGGGGCATTATTCCTATAGTTGTAGTAAGGTCACAAATTCAAATATATTGTTTGTTTTCGCTATCCTCCAATAGAATAACAAACTTTCCCCCGACCACAACCAGCTGTTAAAAATGGTAATTAATTGCTGTGCGTTCTTCCACAGGCAACAATGGTCTAAATAAGCAAAAAATGTTTTATTGGGGCTGTATTCTTTCATTGAAAACGTTTTAAATACACATCTCCAACTGAAAAACCATTGTTGCCATTGTAGCAGAGAGAAGAATGCAAAATATATAAAGCCGTAAATCAAACCAAAGTCGATTTTTAGCGCTTTCTAAAAGACCCAGCTTGAGGATTTTTACAACTGTGTCCCGGCAATAAAAGCAGAATGGGATTGTTTGTTTTCTTTTACTTGGCATGAGAAAGCTAACGAACGAGTTTGTTTAGCTCACATTTTACCAAATAAATGCAACCATTTCCTCACTTAATATTAAAATAGACTACATAAATGACAACATCTAGGTCTAAAGTCTATTTAAACACTGGCAACTCTCCCTAAAGAGCTCTTACATTACTATTGCCACAGTTTCTCTTTTTAAGCTTGCCAATGGCAACAGACGATGACAATAAAAATGAGCCCTGACCGAAAGAGTCGCTTTTTATTATTCGAATGTATTGTGCCATGAAGATGTAATGGCTTTTGGTCAGACAAATTTGGCTTCTTCCTACTTCACATTTGACTCAAATGACCATGAAAAAACCGTTAACAGATTCAGTTTTTAACACACAAAAGTTAGTTATAGGTCTGAAGAGGGAGCAACAGCGCCATTTGCTTGCGCCGGAATGAATGGAGCCATTAAAAGTCAAACAAGCCGCTCTCGGACATACAGACTCGGGATAGAAAACTAACTTTCTCGTCGTTGCTAATTGGCCTGCCTCACTAAGGGTCATATACTATAGAGATGTGTGGTGAGTTAGCTCTAGACAACAACAATGCCAGCCCAGTCCATTTCGGACTCCACCTCTCATGTTTTTGAGTCAATTAACATCTATCCTCTTGGGACTGTGTTGTTTGTTCCGAATGCCCCAAGGACTCCGACATCCGGTAGCGCATTTGCATTAACGGTAATTCAATTTCCAAGACAGATGGAGCAACCCTTTCACGGAGTATTACTCACTGTCGTTATTCCCCAGGACATTGATCAAGTAAGTCTAAGGTTGAAATAAAGGGTTTCCTTCCAAACCCCCGCAGCGCCGCTACAAGATCAAACCAACAGATCACGACTTGGCTTCTTGAATTCTGAAGCAACGGACAAAAAGAATCCTTTTATTTTATGGTAGCAGTTTAGCGGTCCAAGTCTAATGTAATGACAGGGCATCCGAATCAATGCAAAGTCTACAATCTCCCGTGGCGAATTTCAAGTTCAATCCAAAGGAAGTCGACTGCGGTCAGATTGATTTTGAATGGAAAATCTGGCATACGGTGAGCTTACATATTGCAGCAACGGACTCTTAAAGACGAAACAAGCCCTAATTGAGGTCTTTTGCTCCTCGAATCTGAGGCCAATTTGTCGTCAGCGATCCGCCCACTTTTCTTCGTGACTGACCCGAGTTTTGTCAACGTCGTCAGGCTGACATTCGTGTTGAAACCCGAGATTATTGTCCTTGTAATGTTTCCTCTCCTTTTAACAGTTTTTATCCAATCTCCCGCGCGCTTAAAATAACAGCCAAACATGGTTATTTTGTGTTATTTTCCCCCAACGGTCACGCATTCCACGGATTATCATTTCAACTCTTCTGTTTCAAAGCTTCTGTCCCAGAAATAGGGTTTATGACGGAAGAATAAGATTTGTACATCCCAAGAAAAGGGTATTTTACCGCCAAGATGGTTTTTCGTTTAATTCATTCCCGCGATTGGAATCGAAATCATGCTGCGAGATGAAATTGAATACGATTCTGAATTATGAGACGAGGAGAGTAGATCATAAATTCATGAATGGAGCAAAAAAGAGTTTATTATTTAATATCAGTGCAACACGTTTTTTGTCTGTTTAAATACTGCTTTATCCGGGGTATTAATCTGATATGATACCACACAAACATTGGCCGTTTATCAAGTGGATTTATTGCTGCTTCGTTTTTCTGCACTAGAGGGGACGACAATCGGAATTCGAAATGAAGTTTTAAACGCTAATAAATCACTTTTCGGCAGTAACTCGAAACGCCTTTTTACTAAGGTCTGGCCTAAAGAGTCTCTAGATAAAAGAGGCGACAATTAACCTACGTGGGCAGGTTGAGTATTTTTACGCCTTTGTTGCTTGTCTGAGTAAACTTTTCGCGACAAAAAAGGAAGGATAAGTACGATTTTCGCGACAAAAAAGGAAAAATGTGGCGACAAAAAGAAAGAAGTGGGGTCGCAGGAGGTCGGATCGGAACCAATGGCAAAGTCCAATTTTATATAAAGTTCAAACAAGATGTTTATTGTAATCAGTCTCATTGGTACTGTGGGTAAATCTGTAGCAAGTGCATTTGAATTATGAGGACAGAGGTTCAACTCCCTCCAAATGCTACTCGTATTTTTTACTGTTGTTTCCTTAGAAAGAATATTTGGATCTGAAGGTCGCAGGTTCAAGCCTGTCTGGGTCATGCTATTTTAAAATGTTTTTTTACATAGCTGTATTACAAAACGCATCATCATTATTATATTGGCTAGGTCGTAGTAATTAAACATGAAGTCCCACAACAATACAAATCATTTGGGATCATCTTCATAGGAGTCATCTCGTGGGATATCCGTGTCTAGGCAACCTCTATTTCTAACGCTCAGTCTAAGCTTATTCTTTTTGGCGGGAGAAGATGAGGGAAAAGAAACCTCGTTTAATTGTCGCCTCTTTTATCTAGAGACTCTTTAGTCTGGCCGATCTCTATGATTTTAGATTTATGTTCCTAGTCACAGCTCTGAAGCCATTGATTTAAAGAAAGAAGAAGACAAAGCAATTAGAGATCGTTTTGGAGATAGAAATAATGAGTAATTGGCGCCACTTTTACCACCCGTTTAGAATTGAAACACAGACGGAAGTCCAAAGTTTAATTTTTTCAGGCAGATGGATTTTTCCTATCCATGAAAACCACATTCATCAAGCTGCAAAGAAGAATTTAATTGTTTTGAAACAAAAGCAAGCGGGCAGAAATAAAGTCAAATATATGTCGAGAAACTTTATAGCGAGCTAGCGGCGTGTTTTAAAGCGAGCAACCAAAATGAGAAAAGTGACACATCACAGAAAACTCAAATCCGTTGAAATATACAATGTATTAATTCTGTCAGCAAACACATTTTTCACCCTTAAATCGCCTCCTCGCAAAACTCTCTTCTTTCCTCTCTCCCGTTGCTTTTTTTCACTACTCATCACCCAGGGAAACAAAAAAACTGTCAGATTAGCATTCTAGATATGACATGAAATTTCCCACACTGCTGCTGCTGCTCATATCCTAAATATAATGACGAAAGTGGGAATTAAAATAGTTTACCGTTTGCTGTCCCCTAATCAGCTAATAACAGCAACATCACGTTAATTTTTATTATTCAGCGGATGTCACTTCCGAAGATCATCCGTCATAGGAGTAGTTTATAGAGAGGGAGCAAATACGAATAATGAAGGTATCTCTCCTCTCTCTCTCACGGTTCTGTGTCAGTTAGTAGGACACATCATGCATATAAACGTTGCATTGAGCGCACAATAAGAGCGGATCGTTCGAGCGAGTAATTGCGAATACCTATCGAGAAGCACAGTGGAGTCAGAGTATTAATATTAATATATGCACATTATGTCTAAAAGGGATAAGTAGCAAATGTCATACTTTTTAGATGTTGAATAATTAATTATGCTTTGAGTTCATAGTGCTCCAGATCATCAAAGCAGGGGCTTTATGCTCACTTGAATGAAAATAAACGGCCTCTCAAAATGGAGATGAATGAACTGTCGCTTTTAAGGCGAAATTATCTCCTCCATTTTTGCAAAAATGTGTTTTTGCTTCATTTTTTGCCCCATTTTGGATCATTGTGGAAGGCCCCTCAAGGCAATGTTGTTACACACATTTCTAAGATGAAAATAATTGGGTGAGGACAGAAGAAAAGACGACGGTTGGTGGAAAACGGCATTTTTGACATGAAGTCACACGGACTGACGAAAAAACTTTGGGAATATCTCGATGTTTGCATCGATTATAGAAGTAGCTGCAGCGTCGTCGTCCTAGGTCAATAAATGTTTTATTACCCATCCTGCCTGCCGATAATGCCGTGACTGGTTTTCGTGAAATTCAATATTCGGGATTTTGTTGCCCTCTAAAGCTTGCTGGTGAAGAATATTTTTTCAAACATCACTTTTACAGACAAATCTGATAAGTGTGGTGGTCCACAAAAGTTGGTTTTACGACTTACTGTACAGAGAAGGGCTATAAAAGTTACTTTTAAGATAAAAACGTACGGATAATTCCACTCTGGCAAAGCCTAATTTTAAACACAATATTTACACAAGAACTTTATTTTAATGTAAATTCCACTACCCTTAAATTTCAAACCACAGTACATTGAAAAATCACTGAATATCAATCGCAGTCGGCTTTACATTATCATCGTCGTCTCATATTCGTGCAGCATCTGATAGGATTTTTATGGCGCTATGAGATTTGTTCTGTCCGGAGGATTACGCGATTAACTCACTTTTTATATTTTCATATATCTACATAAAACACGGATGATGTCTCAATCGGATCATATTATTATTATTATTTGCCGTCATCTGCTCCTCAGGACATGAACGATTTTTCAAGAGTCAATTTCTAATCCGGAATTTGAATAAAAAGAGTTTTCCCGGCTCGTGTTGTATTCTATTATTATTCCGGAATCTTTTGTCACTACAAAAACGCCCGTTATAAATAAACGAAAAAGAGGATTAGAATATTTCTTCCCCCAAAATAGTTTTCCCCATTATGCAGCGTATTGGAAACAAAGCGACCGTTTCTTTTTTACTTATTATTATTTTCTCCGTCCTTACAAAAAACTACTTGCTCCGAATTAATATTACTTTTCAGGGTTGCCATTTCCACAAGAAATATAGCCATTATAGAGCTAAATGTGAGCAAATTTGGCTCCAAACTGGCAACCCTGTTCCGTTTTCCATAATCATCATAATAATCACCTTCTGTCAGTCCATAAAATGTTTGACATACTTGCCTCATTTTTCCGCAATGTGTCGCATGACCAGCTGCTAACACCACCGACCTATTCCACCACTTTATTAGACTTCTATGGATGTCGTTACAGGTCCCTCCTCTCATGACACATCCATAAGCTATAGACTCGACAAATATGCAGATAGGGTGTTTTTATACACTTTTTTGCTCATATTGCATAAGGAACGAAAGAAGCCCTCTGGCAGCAGGTGTGTAAAAAGTAGATCAATATATGGAAAGTAGCAAAAAATGCATTTTCGTCGATCACATCGTCGTGAAAATGGGAGATAATTTAAGTGCAGGCCATTCACAACCGCATGTGTGAAACGAGCTCATTTTCAGTCGTTGCAGCGGAACAATTAAGGGAACAATGAATGGGTGAGAGGTTCTAGTCCAATGATGTATTATAGAGGGTGTTGAGGACCTCAGTTCAAAGATACTTCAAGATTTCGTTATGTGTCAAAACTTCGTGATGTCTGTTGATAAAGTTTTAACCACTCTTCAAAGTTGAAGTAGTACAAGTAGTCAAAAAAGCTGTCAAAAAGAGGTTTTGTGGTTAAAGTCTCAGCGGAATGACAAAAATCTGGCTGCAAAAAAGGCGATAAAAGTAAAATGTCCCTTTTTCGTTCTTCATGTTCTTTGTCGTCTGAAAGCACCGGAGAGAATCAGGAAATGGCTTCATGACGATGATACGCCCACGACATTTCAGGGTTGCCGTAGTAAAGTCATTCTATAAAACATCCAGGCATAGACAGAAATCATGTACAAAAAGTATGTTTGCAATATGGTGTGTTAGGTCTAAAGTCTATTTTTGCTAGGACATTTAGGACCAAGAGACCATCTGGCAGCCCTTTAGATGACATTGTCGTCACAGCAACGGCGAAAATGATGTTCTGCTGTTCTCCCATCTTTTCTTTGTTAATGGCCTCAGAGTCATCCTCATCATATCAACCTCACGCTAAAATATTCCGTAAAAAAGATATCTAGGACGAGGAGAGAAGAAAACTTTTAAAACTTCTTCTTATTCTCAAGGCCCTTTAACTTTTTATACCCTCGGAGAAGAACACAAGCAAAACTTTTGATAAGAAGAGACTGCTTCCGGTCTTTTGCACACACAAAGAGAGCAAACCAGTTAATGATTAATTAAGCACTGTGTTGTCGTGTTGTAATAAGGACAATGCTGTTCAGCGTGGTGCTGGGCTTGTCCAGCTACTTTCAGACGAGAGAGAAGGGAAAGGCCATCATTGATGACTATCCGTTCAGGCTGTTCTACTCGTTCACCTGTGGGATTCTATTCCTGGCCACCGCATTGCTTGGAGTTCAGGACTTAGTCGGTAACTTATTACAGTATTACTGTTTGTAAACATAAATGACGAGCTTAATCTAGGCAAGAATATTGACTGCTTCGCCAAGACCGGGTCGGCCTCCTCCGCCGTGAACCAATACTGCTGGGTCACCGGCACCCATCTCCTAGTCAACAACAAAGACCAAGGGTGACCTACTTTAAAAAGAAGAAAAGGAGTTGTTAAAGTTTATGCTTTTGTTTGTACTTTAGATATACGAAATCTGACGGCTCTGTGGCGACGCATAGTGAAGATGAGTGTGTGTTTGATGATGTAAAGCAGGCTTGGATGGCTGGAGAGGACAGCCAGCATACATTCTGCTCAAAGTCTCAGGGGTATTACCAGTGGGTGCCTTATGTGCTCGTTATACAGGTACCTACAAGGTTTTCAAGTTTAAGTCTTTCATAATATTTGTGGAATTTATCTGGTTCCAAGGAATTTGACCACCCGTCTTTCTCCATTTTTACCGCTCATTTCCAGCGGAACTTCTTCCCGCGCAATCACGCAACCTCTCATGTCCAATTTCCGACCGTTTATTTTCATCCTTCCAGGGTCTACTCTTCTACGTCCCACATCTGTTGTGGCTGAACCTGGAAGAGGGCAAGATGAGCAGTGTCTCCGAGGGAATCAGGGTGGGCTCCGAGGCCAAGAACGCCAGAGGAGAGAAGCTCAGCAACATTGCCAAGAACATTGCGAGTTATGTCAATCTGAGAGAGGCTGGGCATTTTAGATACGGATGGGGATATGCAATTTCACAAGTGAGAAGAGTACCATAATCATGATTTAGCCCTACTTGAATGATGTTTTATTGATATATAGGTTAAGAGAAGTAAAATTATCATTTAACCAATGAAAAGAATATCATTGGGCCAAATGTGCAAAGTAAACTAATTATTGCAAAAATAACGGCATCTAATTATGAATCTTTCCAGATGTTGAACCTCCTGATCCTGCTCTTTGTCGGCTGGTTCAACAACCACTTCCTCGACGGCCACTTTCACTACCTCGGCCTCCGCTGGCTCCGCGGCGTCGCCGCCAACGACGGCCTCAGCTCTGGCCGCGTCCTCGAAGCCGTCTTCCCCCGCATGACCCGGTGCCAGTTCCAGCAGTACGGCACCGGCGGCCACGTGTCCACCCGGGGCTACCTCTGCGTCCTTGCGCCCAACATCATCTCGGAGAAGATCTTCCTCACGCTGTGGTTCTGGTACCTGGTGCTGGGGGTCATTGCGACGGTGAATGTGGTGCTGGTGATGGCCATGATGTTTAAGAGTGCCAAGATTAGGGGGATCTTCATGTCGAGGGCGGCGCTGTCGGGAAAGGTAAATGTTCCGATTAGGTGTTGAATCACGCAACCTCTCTCTCAGGACTTCCCTTGGGAGCGTGTTTGTCATCTTCTTTGTACTGAATAAGAGATTGACATTACTGAAAATCTAGTTCACTATCTTTGCTTTTATGGGTCCAATGTTTAATCATGCTCAGAAGCCACTTGGAATTTTACGATAGTTTTTGTACATTTGCCATAATTTCCTATTCCAGGTTCTGAAGCACCTCAACTCCCGTGACAGCATGAGCCACACCCTGGGCACGATGGACTTTGGCAAATTCCTCTTCCTCTATCTCCTCGGACGGAACGTCGAGTACTTTGTATTCAAGAAGATCCTGGACGAGGTCCTGGACGGTCCTGAGCCCACCAACCCAAGCCCATCAGGCGCATCCTCCCCCAGGGCCACACTCAGCCAACAGCTGTCAACCATTGATGTCAAGGACGCCGGCTCGGATGAGATCGGTGACGAAAGCATCCAGCTGCCCAAGTACATGGCCAACGCCCCGCCGAGGTCCAACTCCAGGGATGACGTTTCCCGCAAAGGAGAGGAAGCTGACGATGAGGACGAGACGTCTTCATACTACAGCAGACATAATCAGGAGACTATTCGCATGAAGGACATGCTCAAGAAATGATGATGAGGTTAACGCGTGAAATGGAGATGTAAATCCCGGTTTTATATGCTTGTCTAAATATACATACTCACAATGTAACCAATACATCTGTTCCCATAGTACAAAGGTGCTGTTCATACGACTATTCTTAGCTCCGATCACCCATATGGGACCTTGTTTGGGAGCAGTCTGGTTCAATTATAACACTCTGACTAACAACGAAACGTCACTTCTTTGAAACCAATTACGGACATGTCGTTTCACTGCGTGCTTCACATTCCTGGCTAAAGTGCATGTCTCCCAAATGATTGTTATATACTCGACAAAACCCTTTCACTTCTCCTCTTATGGGAATAACTGAAATCAGGTTAGGTGAGAGACAAAACAAAACATTAAAGCTGCATTCAAAAGGTACATTCAACATATTCATTCCAAAACATGGGTGATCTCCGTTCGTTCCCACAATCTTGTTTCCAGATCTAACTTTATTAATACCTTCCGGTGTGCTGAGTAATAATAATCTGGCACCAGAGTTACTCATCCATCCAAATTGGAAATTTGACATGTATCACCCATACAGCAGCAGCAGCAGTGTGTGAGATTGAACAGTCTACTCCGTCTAGCCTGGGAAGACTTCAGGCTGGGTGATACATGGTGTGTAAAATCTAAAGTCTTCTTCTTCTTCTCCAGAAGCCATCAACCTGAACGTAGTCATTTTTTACAATCTCCTGCTACTCCTCCCACCACTGAGCTCCTACTACACATCCAAATGGCCGCACCTGGTCTCATAAAAACCCAACGGATTTCATTACAACAACCTTAATGCTGCTTCTTCTTCTTTTTCATCATCAACAACTGATAAGGTTTAAGATTGTCACGCATATGAGACATGAGCATTACCTATGCTTTCTAAAACAGCTGCTCAGCTTTCTTTCTCGTCTTGTTGTATTCCCTTCGGACTGTTTTTGGCAATGTGCCCTCAGCTGGACTCTGCCTTTCTCCGTCCGGTACTGTGCTCAGCCTTCACCTGTGGCATTGTCAGCAACAGTTGCATCGACAGGTTGAGTTGAGAGAAGCTGTAGCAGCCATCTTAAACGAGAAGAAAAAGTTATTAGTTGTGGATTGTGTGTAAACATAGTGAGGAAAGAACATATCGGTAAGTTGTATTCTAGTTATCAGGTGAATTAATGGACGTAAAATATTTTTAACGCTATAGATTACTTCTACTTTTCTCTTCCGACACATGAGTTTAAATACGTAATACCACCTATAAGCTATAAAACCAAAAATTCCTGTACTGTATGTAGCAGTTGATTTGATATTTACTTTCATTGTAGATTCATTGCAGCTTTTTCGTAAACACCGTAAATGTCTCTGTAAGAAATATTGTCTTTCTTTTAACAACTTTTAACATCAGTTTTAAGCAAAATTCACATTGACTGGCATTTTAAACCCTTCTTCTGCCACCTCTTTGTGGGAGTCTTTTTCTTCCTCCCCACGACCACGAACTGAGCACAGGATATGAGGTCAAAATGTCTCATAGCTCTTGTCACCTCAGCGGGAGAGCGAGTTAAAAGAAAACGAATTTGCTTACTTCAGCAATATCATGAGGAAGGAACTCATCGATCTCATTCATTGCACCAAAAAAGCTGCTTACATCCTTCCCTTCTTTGTCTGTTTATATGCATTGACATGTGTCTGTCTTTTTGCGGCATTTTGTGTGTAACAGCCTCCAAAACATGTGCATTTGAGATCCAAGATATGCTTCTCTTGAAACTTAAATCCGAACCGCAAAGAGAGTGGATATCTCTCCTCCACTGCACGGCTCACTAGGAACATTTCGTTGGCCATATTTTTCTTTCATTAGGCGCTTTTCCTACTTCCAGGTGCTTCTTATACATCAGCAAAGTCATTCATCCCCCTCCGTCTCTCTTCCTCCAAATGTACCCATATGCATCTAAACCTCTCTCTCTTCACCTTGAATTCACCCCTTGGGCGACAACTGCAGAGAGACAATAATCCCGTCCGCACGTGTCCATTGTCTGTCCGAAAATCATTTCACTTTTAATACATATTTCAGCTCAGCATGCCGAGGAGCTTCCTCATCAGCCGGAGTCACGACTTCTCTTCCCCGGCGACGACTCAGCAGCAGCGGAGCAGCGGCAGGAAGCGCACAAAGACACGGAGACTCGTCCAAGATGATGACGATGAGGTTGCTAAAAATAGCGCCGCCGGTCAAAGGAATACAACTGCTCAGTTGTCGGTTGCCGCTGGCAAAGGTGAGCTCAGCTCTGATGATCACTCCCATGGGAAGAAGACGGTCTATGAATGGAAGTCCATAATTCTCTCAACTTACTTTCTCTCTTCACGCTGTTTGCTCCATCATAATGATGATGCTCCTTCCGGGGGTTGGATTGAGTTTTGAAGACATTTGAGCTGACATATAGAGTAATTTAGGGCTAAATGGCAACCCTGAAATGGAGGAATGTGAAATCCATCAATTTAGCTGGTCTACCTCCAACTTCCTGCTGCCACTCAGGTGTGCTCAACTTTTGTTTTCTTCCCCTTGTTTGTTTGCTTCCATCTGGATTTATTTTTCTTCTGCTCTCAAGAGAATAATAATCCAAAAGCGCCGTTTTTGTCACGAAAACTCGGCGGCCACATGTCAGAGATTTTAACGGAAAAGGGGATTTACTCAAGGTAGTCTAATGAGACAGAGAAAAACCTTTTTCAAACACTGATGATGTCTGTAGCCCAGTTTTTGCCCCTTAATGACCCTCTTTTTGGCTCACGAGCCTGCCCTCGAGCATTGAGTCAGTGGTAGTTATTCCATAACTACTCTTCCTTAATTTATGGACAGCCTTTGAACTTTTACAAGTCCTTAGTAGTTCTTCCAGTAACGACCTCTTCTCCTTCTACTGGTGTTGCATTCTTGAGCATGTCCTGCTTTAGATTACACATACTTTTTTCTCTTCTCTCTGCAGCTGCCAAGAAGCTGAAGCTGAAGCATCCTGATCCGCAAGAATCCACACCTAAAGATCTCCCTGACAAGACCAAGCCTCCGAGTCGGAAGCATTCGGAGGTGGCAGCTGCTGATGTTGATGAAGCCAAGGAGGAGGAGAGGGAGACCATCATGCATGTATGTACATTGAGTGTTCATGTCATCTTAAACTCCAGTCATTAAAGAGGAGAGACATGTAAAAAAAACTAACAGCTTGTCTCTTTCAAAAGAAAACTAGGTGACTATGTTGTTGAGTGAGTGGAGTGGGAAGAAGAAGAAATGAAGGAAGGGGTTTAAGATGACTAGACGTTGTATTGGTAACACTTTGTAACGCCCATCTCTTTGTCAGTTATTTTGAATGGATGACTCTGGCTATTTGTTTTCGGGCATTTGTACTTTCCTAGAAGTTTCTTTAATGTAATATAGTGGATAATTTTGTGAATTTATTTCAGACTCAATCTGATAGCGGCTTGTATGAAGTCGTGAGAGCCGACCACGATTACATCGACCTTCTGGTCAAAGTCAAAGACGAGCCATTGGAGGAAGAAGACGAAGAAGAGGATGAACTTGAGGATGAACTGGAAGATCTTGAGGAAGAGCTTGACGATGAACTAAGCGACTGCTCCTTTCCATCCGACATTTCAGATGACGAATTCGACTCGAAATTGGACACGAAGCACGCTCCCTCATTCTTGCATAATAATCACCAAACTACAATCGTCAAAGACTCGCCGACATCACATTCAAATGATGAAGAGCTCTTCAACCTGTCCCAGCTGGCGGATGTCAGCCTGGCGGCCGAGGGCAAGCTGGAGAACGTCAAGCTGGCGCAGGAGATCAACGAGGTCAGATTGGCAAAGACAACAGCTCAGCCGAGGACGATGCAGATTGTGCTGCCGGAGAATGCGAGTCATATCATTATATGCACGAATGGGAATGATGTGCTGCTGGGCCGAGTAGGACTATTGAGGTGCCGAGGGTTGAGCAGGCTGAGGAGAAGAGGTCAAAGCCGAGTATATTTGAGTGTCAGGATTGTGGCAAGAAATACAGCACGTCGAGTAATCTGGCAAGGCATCGGCAGACGCACAGGTTGGGGTTTGAAATATATGAGTCGTGTTCATGTAATCATATTATATTTTAGGTCTGTTAATGACAAAAAGGCAAAGAAGTGTCCCTACTGCTCCAAAATTTACGTTTCCATGCCTGCATTCTCAATGCATCTCAGGACTCACAACCAGAATTGTAAATGCAACATCTGTGGCAAGGCTTTCTCTCGGCCATGGCTGCTCCAGGGACACATCAGGACTCATACAGGTATAAAATATTCATCCAAGTTCAAGTTCAACATATGATCATTTTATTTGAATTCAGGAGAGAGACCATTCCGCTGCCATATCTGTCCAAAGGCCTTTGCGGACAAGTCCAACCTCCGTGCACACGTACAGACCCACTCCAATAGCAAGCCGTTTACATGCAACAAGTGCGGCAAGACTTTTGCGCTCAAGTCCTACCTGTATAAACATGAGGAAGCGGCTTGTACACCTAAATTAAATGAGAATACTGATGTCATATAAATAAGTACAAAAATATAGAACGACTGATGACCGTAATCACAGACGCTCTTGTAGGAGATATTGTATCTTTTTCCATTTTAACAATTACTCCCTTATTTATTTCCGCCGCCGCCGCAAGTGTAATCTTCTCCAATCTCCGCTCAAGATGCGCATTCCACAAGTTAAGTTGACCCTCAAAAAGTAAATGGAGAAGTGGCATCATCATCAGAGAAAAAGGAAGTCTCGAGGAAGGGTCGTAAATGAGCTTTAAGATACAATTTCCTTCATTTAAAGACTACTACGGTCACATTCCACGGATCTCCCTTGGCTGCTACTAAACTGCCAAACGAGCTCACCTGCAAAATGTGCTCCACAGCCTAAAGCTAGCTTCAAATCAGGGTTGCCAAAGTGTCTCATGATCAGCTCTATAATGATATTACTGTTCTAAAGAAATGTCAGCCCTGCTTCAACCCCTACTAGAGATGGAATCTTATTTAACAGTTGCGCAAGTCGCATGGGTCGTTTGGCTTCGTTCTATAAATATACACAGGTGAAAAAACGACGGGCGGTGTTCGTCGAGCTCTTTTGCTTCTTCAGCCGTCCCAAGAGGGTTGAAGAAGAAGAAGAAGTTAAGGGGGAAGATACTCAAGTTGTTTGGCTTCTGTGCATGTCAAATATGAAGCAAAAAGCCACCGGATCTGTGCTTCTGTTCTTCCATCATAGGGCTAAAGAGACATAGCTGAGATGCCAAAAAGACAGATCTACTAGCTTTGACTCGTGCTGGATATTTAAAAATGAACATTTGGTGACCGCAGTAAGGCAGTTGTACTCTGAATGCGTAGTTGACTTTTATATATTTCTTTTCGTTCAATACAGAATGGGGGAGATCTAAAGTGAGGATAGGGAAGATATTTTCAAGGTGAAGCATTGACTGACATGCTTGAGTCAGGTGCAGCAATGTATTTTTAGACTTAATGGAGGAGCATTTTTCTATTTCTTCTTTGGTTAATGCTGCTGATTTGAGATCAATGGCGTGAAATAACTGCGTGCTTTTCTCTCTCTCACATGGAAATAATTATACTGTATATATAAGGCTGAATAGTATTTCTTCTTGATATAGCACCAAATGTTCAGCTTAGCATGGGAGATCTTCAAAATAGTTATGTAGAAGATCGACCTTATGTACAATAATAATGGTTGAATATGTAATATGTGTATGAAAAATAGCTTGTGTAAGAAAATACAGAGTACAAAAATATATGTTTCTTCATGTTCTTATTTGATTAGCAAAGGCACTTCTTCATTCCTCTTCTTTGAAAGTTCTTGTAAAATTATTTCCCTTTGACTTTCTCATTAGGTTAATTTATAAAAATGGAGCCAGGTCATCATTGCGAGGTTGTTACTTCCATACTTTGAGCTTGAAGTGTTAAAGGTAAGGCGGTGTTATTGTTGTAGAATGGCAAGGAAGGCTCTCTCTTGGGCAGCACCATTGGGCTGAGTGCTGTTGGGAGTGGCATTCGCTCAGCTTCTAAGTCGTCTTGCTTCATAGGGGATGTGGATGAGAGCGCTTGCAGCAGCAGATGTTGGTGCGGGTGTGGCTCGCTTGACCTCCTCCCACCTGTGCCACGCCTTCTACTCGGCATGGGCACGCCCTCTTGTTTGAACGCCTTCATGCAAGACGACTCCTCATGCTTGTACAGGTATGACTTGAGAGCAAATGCCTTGTTGCACCGGCTGCACTTGAACGGCTTTGTGCTGGAGTGGGTCTGTACGTGGGCACGCAGGTTGGACTTGTCCGCAAAAGCCTTGTGGCAGATATTGCATGTAAACGGCTTCTCTCCTGTATGCGTCCTGATGTGACCCTGAAGCAGCCATGGCCGGGAGAAGCACTTTCCACAGTGCGGACACTTGCAGCCCTGGTTGTGTGTGCGGAGGTGCATGGAGAAGGCTGGCATGGACACATAAACCTTGTCACAGTGGGGGCATTTACGAGCTTTCTTGTCTTGGAACGATCTGTTAAAGAGAGAAGGAAAACATCAACACCACATTCAATTTAAGAGCTTCCTTAACTGCCTACCTGTGGGTCTGCTTGTGCCTGGCGAGGTTGCTCGATGTGCTGTAGGATTTCCCACACTCCCCACAGGAGAAAGACCCTCCCTTGAGACCTCCATCCAGACTGCTGCTCGCCAGGGACGCCCTTTCATCGTCATATGAGCCAATGGACTCATCATCATCCCCACTGGCATCCATGACGGATCCAATCGCGGTGGGGAACTCCAGCTTCCGAGCGACAACCCTGAGATCTTGCGGCTGCTGCTGATCCTCCTCCTCTTGAGGTCTGAAGACGTGCCTTGGCGGGGAGGACGTGATGTGGGCCGGGGGCGGGGTGCTGGACGTGGACTCGGACTCGGACGCCTCAGGTGAGGGCAGCTGTGACGAGGTGAGGTGTGCTGCCGGCGGCAGTTGTTGCAACATGCTAGCTCCCAGTTGAGCAAGTTGTTGTTGTAGCAGAGCATGGAATAGGTTTGTAATGTGTTGTTGCTGCTGAGTGGAGCCGGGATGGGTTGATGGGTTGAGCATGCTGGATGTGGCAAGGCTGATGTCTGCAAACTGGTGCAGAGGATTGGCCATGTTGGGCCGGGGTTGCAATGCTGGCATTGGAGGCAGGTCCTCCTTCTTCTTCTCCTCACCTAGTAATAATAAAATCTCGTTAGCGCATGCTTTCCTGTCTAGACTCAGTTCCATTCTTTGCTGTCACCCCTCTCCGCCCATTTTCATCACGCTTTGAAGTAGCGCTTTTTAATGAGTCTCTCAGTTAAAAAGCTCGACTTGCTACATGATGAATGAACTTTTTGTGTCTCTTTGTATATTCCATTGTTGACACACGTACGACAACAGAAGAGCAACAATCTTTTTTCCAAGTATTGTTCGCCCACCCACTGCAGCTTTCTTTAAAACTTGAGATGAAATCGAGACTCTTCCAAAAATCTCCTGCATGCTTTAATTGTCTCACTGGGAGTTTTTTTTCTACTAAAGTTGTTGCATAAAATGTGCTCCAGTCTAGACTCTGTTGACTAATAAAGCTGCAATATTTGCATCAGATTAAGAGTGTTTCTTGTTTTTCTTTCTAGTGAAATGTGATCTGATCAAATGGAACTGCACCGAGAGTTAAGAGTTCCCATGCTAAAATTTGAACATGAGCTTATAACGGTTGGACGTTCTTCTCTCTCATCGTCTATTTATATCTATCCATCACAGGATGATTTTATCTGGAGCAAATTTCCGTTTTTTCCCAGGATAACTCTTCAACATGTGTCGGCAACAAGTTTCAGCTCAAGGGAAAAGTGACACGACTGACGGACGTTTTTAAGACTCGTAGACGCAGATATATCTCGTATCAAACCGTAAAATGGGTTAAGGACAGACGAGAAGGATTTTCAAGATTTATGATCACTGATAAAATGAAAAGGTTTGAGCAGGATGACAGCAAGGTCAGAGTGGCTTGTTGAACTCTCTTGAGAGCTTTTGATATGAGCATGATAAACAACCTTTAATCTTACCTTGTGCAACCTCCTGCGCCTTCAACAACCTCTGCATGGCCTCCTCATTCTTGTACTTGGAGAGGAACACCTTCGACATGATGATGACGACTCCTTCTCTCTGAGGGGGTAGTTGTAACGGTGTGGTGGTCTACACAACGGCTAATTAAGATCAGATAAGTGTGGGTAGTGGTGGTGGTGGTCGTATTAGGGTTGGGGGTATGAAGCAGCACAGTTTGGGTCTTTGATGTGGTCCCCACTCCTTGGTGTTTGGCGGTGGAGTGAAAGAAGAAGAAGTGGAAGAAGCCACCATACACCCACCAAGAAGAAGAAGAAGCAACGACGTTTTCTTGGGGTGACAGCGGCAAGAAGCTCCAGTTGCTCTCTCACCTGCCCCCTTTTAAGATTCTCCTTCCAGTCCGAAGGGGCGGCATTGAAATCCTTCTCGTTTGGAGATAGGAGAAGAGCGTGCGCTCGCGAGCGACGCTCTTTTGCATGAGCCCAAGGGAATATCATCTTCGCGTTTTCTCCTCCTCCTCCCATGAGAGAGACAAGGGTGGAGTTATAGCAGCAGGCGACGTCTTCTTCGTCTTGCTCAGCTCCTCGCCAGGTGGGGGATGATGAGAGCGTCGTCTGCTCAGCTCTCCGTGATTGAACTTGGCCTCGAGAACAAAGAGAGGTGATGCGATGATGATGTTCAAAGGTAGGTCGGGAATTCGATCGGAAACTTCCTCAATTTTTCACCGCGGGGAACAAAGGAGACGTTATTGTGGAAGAAGGGATGAAAGGGCGATTGTAAACCTTGTTTTCTGCCGGATTTAGACATGTGAATAGGGGTTGGGATCGATATACCCGGGTACCCGTCATTGGAAAGCAGTAATTTACCGGTACGCGGTAAAATTATATTACCGGTAATTTTACTTAGTATATTAGCACCAAAAATAAGGCAAAATGGGCTTAAAACGTAGAAAATGACATCTTACAAAAAAGATTAAAAGTTACACCTTGGAGGAAAGAAGAAATATTCATCAAACATCCTTGGTTAAAACCCTTAACTAGCTATTTGCAACAACAACTTTAATTGAAAGATGAGGCTTTGGGTAGATGTTTTCTTTCAAGGCTACTTTGAACTTCACAACAATGGAGTGTCCTAAAAAGCAGGCTTATATTACTTAGATAACTAATTGACAAGCATTGGGAAATTACATTTATTTTTCAAGAATTACAATTACACGTGTTCCAAAAAGTTCAGAATTACGTAATTCTAGGAATTACAATAACATAAAATTGTGGGGGGACGTGGTAGCCGTGGTCCCAAGTCGCTTGATCCTGTGGCCCAGAAGGTCGCAGGTTCGAATCCCCCCAGCGGCATGATGATGAAAAATTGCAATCACGGCAGTCTAGTGAATGAACCGAAAGGTAGTGCCCAAAAATAT
>LR139423.1:0-52095 GCA_900659605.1 Tisbe holothuriae | reverse complement strand
TCTTGGACTCATCATGAGATTATTGGCTCTATAGACACTCTGTGTACTATAGAGAGACCATTCATGAAGGCAACAGACGGCCGGGTTTCTCCTTTGCACCAATTGTCTCTTAAACAGAGTCATGAAAGAATTGCCGATCGTACTTATTTTCCTCCAGGGCCATTTTCGTTTTCATCGGCCACGTCACGAAAAGATGTTTGCAGTTGATCCAAATTGCAGCAAATATATCAACAGCGGCGACACTGCTTGCTTGCTTATACCAGAAGGATTAAAGAGGGCTCCTAAGGGCCATAAGTAATGGCAGCCCTGTGTCCTGTATGAGCTCAAAGGAAAGTTTTTTTCTGCGGCAAAAAGTCCATCATGTCTCAAAAGGAGGAGATCCCTAATTGATAAGCAAAGGTTTGCAGAGGCAATAAGTTGGAGGCAGCAGAAAGTTCTTTTAGCATGCCAGAGATGGTAATTATCGATAAGCAGATCGCTATATTATCATCATCATAACTTAAAGCCAACGACGTTTGCGCCATGTTGCTTTTCTTATACTTACTTCTGCTTCTTGTCTGAGCATAACTTAATTAATGACTTGCCTTTTTTGCTTTCTTAACCCTTCTTTTTTTACGGCCTTTCGTCATGAGAATGAATGCTTTGCTGTCGTTTCTATTTCTATTCCTTTTGTGGTTATTTGAAGGGGAAAATGGAAATCGGCGTCGAGCATGAAAAGAGAGATCGAGAAAAAGCGGGAAATCGGAAGGAAGTATCATCATTTAAATCCCCTTTGGAAATCGGCTTAAATAGCTGCAACGCCCTTTCGCCTTGTCCTTAAATCCCCTTTGTTTTCATGCTCAAAACGGGAGATCCGATTATTAGTCGGAAATGAAGGATGAAAAATGACCGAAAAGGGCGTTCGGAGAGTGGATTTTTAGAGACAACCGCAGCGGGGGATGATGAATTTTAATGCAGCAGCAGCATCAAAATAAACGGTCATGTCTCGAAACTTCCGATTATTATTCGTCGTCTCCGGAACAAAGTTTTAAAAGGATGCAAGGTGCAAAAACGGAAGAACTCAGTTTTTTGGACCAGGGGCGGGGTAGGTGGAATTTGTTCTGAACAAGTGCGTTAGCTGCTAAAGTATTAATGAGCACACACAGTTCGGTGGTGTATGCGCAGCTTTGAAGCAGGTGGACAACAGATCTAACAAGGACGACGGAAAAAGTGCATACATGCGAATCCTCCTCCGAGATAAACTTCACCTGTTTTTGTCCAACCCGCCAGAGCGGAAAAATCCAAGCTTTTAATACCTCATCTAAAGTGCATTCGTCTCCAATTGAACTCGATTGACAGCAGTTTTGAATATTCGTCAGGTCGCCATTCGACCGTTTGACGATGTTATGCAACGACACAAGGACAACATTATTCATTCAGACATTGAAACCCCGTCTGAAATTGTGACGATAAACAAACTTTAAAATCGATGAATGAATTATGTGACTGCAGATGCAGAGAGAGGTCCGTTTTTTACAGCTCGTGCCGTCTGAAGCCGATGGAGATTTGGAGAAAATGGATGCTAAACATTATTATTATAATGAGTCTCGTGCTGCAGATGGTTTTTGTGCTCAAAAGCAACAGCAAAATCAACCCCAAAACCGGCAGATGACGACGATGCTTCAAAGATCATTCATAGGATGCAACAATTTAGCTGTTGGAGCGCGCGTGCCTTAAAAAGAAAAGAAATCAGCGAGGATGATGCTCCGGGTGAAACTCTTCCATTCCTCCTCCACCTGTCACTGGGTACACAATCTCTTTTGGGGTCTGACGGTGGCAACAATAGGACCTACGACAGACAGCAGGTGGCAGCGACAATTCCGCCCGTCCGTCCGCCGCGAAGACCTGTTTAACCAAAGCAATCGATGCTCGAGCTTTAGGCGGACGACACATCTGCCCCCGAAAGCTAGATGAGGACGCAACACACAGATTACGCGCGTTTGCTCTCTCGAAAAAAAAGCATCGACGGAGCGCGGACCGACTGCGAGCGGCTAGGCAATCGCGCGCGCAAGTCATGCAGCTACAAGCGGGCGCCTTTCTCTCTCTTTTTGAGAGGAGCAGCAAGTGTGGCATATTATAAAACCAATGGTTTGTCCTGTTGGACTCTCATTCGGCATTTGTGTCGCCGCCAGAGCAGACCTCCGCAGAGAGATTGTAGAGCGAACAAGGTCAACAATTTGGTAACAAGTGAAGAAGCAACAGCAACAGCAACAACTTCAACAACTTCAACTACCAAAGTGAGTGAAGACAGAAGACGGGCCGCCATCAGCATCCAACCCCTAAAGCGAAACTCAATTCTCTTAAAATATCTCCCCTCGGTGTGTTTTAAGTTGCATCTTTGAGTTTTGGCCGTGGATTTCAGTTTCATTTCATTTTCATCATCATCGCTTTTTGCTCGATGTGAGATCACTGTTTGATGTAAGGACCCCGGAATGCAACCCCTATCAATGTTCTAAACTCTGAACGGATCATCATCTCCCCACAAAACTTAACCGTACACACACACGAAACACAACACACACAGACAGTCAAGATGCCGCGCTGCTTCATGGCCAAGAAGCTCAAGTACCCGTACGAGCAGTGGAAGCAGGGGCAGCAGGAGCGCTCAACGCCCAGCCCGAAGCGGAGCAAGCAGCTCAAGACTGAGCCCAACCCGACCCCTACAGCGCCCCCGGTGGCCACTTTGCAAGGTAAGTTGTGTTCGATGTTAGTGCATGGGGTGGGGGAGACGCAACGAGCTTTAAAAGTAATGGACTCGAAGCCTCTCTCCCGCCTTTAATAAGATAAAACTAGCCGCTTACAAAAATATATATGAAAGTTATTTTATACTATTTCGAATATAAAACAGCAGCAGCAATCCAGCAACATGAAAAGGTCGGGGTAAAAATCATAACATAATATTAATGAACATCACTTTGCATGATGAGTGTTTTAAGTTCCTTAATTTATTTTCAACTAAACGTTTTCATATCCTAATCGATGGCTTTGATGTGCATTTAATTCGAGAAACAATTCCTGTCAATGCGATCTGACTCCGTTGATAGGAATACTTCCTACACACATGAATGTTGAATGTTTAAACGATACAATAATATCCCAAATCGATGTTTTAACTACCTGCTTGATGTTTTAAATCTCCCCCTTGGTGTTATTCCCCTTTTTCACAACTCTCTTTCTTTCCCCTTTCCATCCTTCATCCGAACCCAAAATTAATAACATTGCATCTTGCTTTTGATGTTGGCTACTCAGGCGGACAAAACAATCATCCCTTTTTAACTCGCTTTCATCTCGTCGTGTCCTATTTTAGTCTCAATCAATGGACAACAAATTGCAATATCCCTCATTTTCCCATTCATTGCTCATCCTCTCTGTCGTCTGTCCTTAAGATTATCTGCTCTGCCGCTCAAATGGCTCAATTTCCTAAAGTAAATGAGACGTTTTAAGTCGGTCGGGGTGTCGCTCGCTCGCTCACTGGCTCGCGCAGGCGCACAAAACCAACTTGTCAAGTGCAAATTTGAAATTTAAATTTCTCCCTTTTGGCCGTTTACATTTTGAGAAGAAGACGGGATTTAACGAGTAAAGGGAGGGGAGATATCTTTGCCTCACATCTTCTAGGGGCTCTTAAAAAGGCTGTTGCCTTCTTCTCCAGCTAGTAGAAAATTGGGTGTGTGTATGTGAGAGCCAGCTTAAATATTATACACGGAGTGGTGGGGGATTTTTTATATTTTGAAAACGATTTCTAACTCGGCTGTCTCGAGTGAAAAGCGACGGAAGAAAAGTTTTTCCTCCATTTCTGAAAACGCAGTTGGAAAACTTTTTTGACATATCTCACGATAAGTAGTTAGCAAAAAGGCAGCAAAAATGTCTGAAAAGAGGACTTTTTCCATGTGACGAGCCCAATTTCAACTCCTCTTAAACGTAATATTTCCCTCTGGAGAGGAATCCTCCTCCCTTTTGAGGTAACAAGATCAAGTCCCAGGGGAGAGCATCATTTAGAAAGTCTTAAAAACAACGAGTCTTGCAGCAGCGGGCAATTTATCTCCTGCAACACAAAAGGGAGGGAAAGCAAATTTAACCGCAATGGAGATACAAGCAAAACGTAGACATACATCATGCTACAACAACCTCGATGTGAACTTTTGTACCATTTCTACTTTCCCTAATCGGCCCTCTCCACCCGTTCTCTCCTCTCTAGATGTCGGCTTTGTCCACTCTGCAATCTCTCCGGCCGCCTTCATCAAGCAGGAGCCCGCCGACCACCACCACCAGCTCCTGGCCGCGCACTTCAGCCAGTACGGGCCCGCTTTCCTCTCAGCAGCGGCGGCGGCGGCAGCAGCAGCCTCGTCCATTGCTCACCCTGGACTGGTCGCGCCCGTGGCTCACCGCCCCACCGCGTCGCTGACGCCCCCGCCTGAGGCATCCTCCCACAACACCACCAACTCATCCTCCCCCTCACCCAAGAAGGGCCTCTTCAGGCCGTACTGCCTCGATGACCCGCCCGCGTCCCACGTACCCACCAAGATCGAGCGGCCCATCCCCACCTTCTACCCGTATCCGTCGCCATACCTGCAGTACAGGAACATTGAGGACATCAACACCGCGCATGCCATCCTCGACTTGAGCAGAAACTCCAGGTCCACCTCGCCTCAGCAGCAAAAGCAACAGCAGCAAGCCAGCAGGACTGAGTCTCCCGCAGCCAAGTCCACCTCTCACGAGTGCTCTTCTAGTCAATGCTGCACACCTTCAGTCACTCCCAGCACTGCTAGCAGTAGCAGCGTGGCAGAGAATGTCTCCCCCACACCTCTCCTGTCGCCAGCTCTTTCAACGGCATCTTCAGCTGCAGATGGCAGGACCACCGCTTACACGTATGAGGCTTTCTTTGCGTCTGATGGACGTTCCAAGAAGAAGGAAGGAGAAGTGCCAGAGGCAAAGGCAAGGTATACCTGCTCCGAGTGCGGCAAGCACTATGCTACCAGCTCCAATCTGTCAAGACACAAGCAGACCCACAGGAGCCTGGATTCCAACAATGCCAAGAAGTGCCACGTCTGCGGCAAGATGTACGTCTCCATGCCCGCCCTCTCCATGCACATCCTGACACACAATCTCAACCACAAATGCAATGTCTGCGGAAAGGCCTTCTCCAGACCGTGGCTGCTGCAGGGACACATGAGGTCCCACTCTGGTGACAAGCCCTATGGATGCGCTCACTGCGGCAAGTCCTTTGCTGACCGCTCCAACCTGCGTGCTCACATGCAGACTCACTCTGCTTTCAAGAACTTCAAGTGCAAGCGGTGCAACAAGTCCTTTGCCCTCAAGTCCTACTTGAACAAGCACTACGAGTCGGCGTGCTTCAAGGACCAGCCCATCCCGAGCATTGACACTCCACCGGTGACCCCAGCACCATCTGAGAATGGCAGCGACTGCGCACTCTCACCCACGGGAACGACGACCTCGCAGGGGAGCTTGGACTTGTCCTCGTCCTCGTCCTCGTCCTCATCCCCGACGACCATCTCCTCGTTGCTGTCCTCGCTACCTCCGACTCTCTCCCCGCCATCAGCCATCTCCAATCAAACACAGCAGCTTGTCAGAGTTTGAGCTTAGAAAACAGCATCCAATACCAAAAACAGAGAACGAAGATTGCAATAATACAGTAAAAAGACCCTTCACTCCCCCCATCTATATACTCTCAATAGTACATTAAACAGTACAATTATACTAGGCACGGTACCACGAATACTCAACAAGGAACCCAGAAATACCAAAGAACTTATATAATATATGAAATACCAAAGATATCTCTATTGTAAATACTTGTACATACGAAAAAGGCATTTTGATTTTCAACCCCCAACGCTTACATTATTATTTCAACGTTTTTGAGCACCTGTGTTCTTTCACAAGTTTGCAATAATATGATGGCAATAACCAAAGAGAGGTTTTCAAAAAGTTCAATTTCTAGTCATTGTATAAACGTGTCCCAGATCAAGTGTGCAATCTCTAATGCAGGATTTCCACTCTGATTGCAATTTATCATTTCAATTACCTTTTAAGTTCCCCCGTTTTAATGCATTCTCCGAGCAAGCAGCCATTCCAAAGATGATCTCACATGACAAGATAATCCCAAAGGTTAAACTTGGGCAATGTTATATAAAATGAACTCAAAAGACTATTTTAACAAAATATATATGATGAAAATGTAACACATGTAAAACAAAGTCAGGTTGTGAAAACATTCCTCAGTTTCACCATATTATGGCATATATAACTTTCCTTCTTGAAACTCCTTTCCTGGCCATCAGCTCCTTTTCCCCCTTTCCTACTTCTATGACTGATGCTGCTGCCAGCCCCACAGAGTTCACTCTAGTCTTCAAAAAGTAAACTAAACCAATCTATTCAGCATAACTCACCCCAACTTTGCAAAAATGTAACGCCTCGCGGCCTTCATAATGTACTTAACAGTTGCAATGTATTAAGAAGCACCTTACTCACGTATAAAACAACTTATAGCCAAGGTATACCTGAAAGTATTATGATTATCATATATGCCCCATTTATTCATAAAGTTTCTGATATATTTGACCCCATGTTGTTCTTAAAGTCCTGAGAAGTAAAGGAAGCCCCTCATTCAACTTATGATGCTAATAATTTGTATGTTTGAATAATGGCGACCCTGAAACCTGGGCGAAAAACGGTATTCCAAGCAATAATGTCGAACGAAACCGAACTAATAATTGAGTAGCGTTGTGATTCCTCCAAGTGCGAGGAAGCAATAAATGATAGAAATTATGAAGCAATATTACGTCTATTTTTAACAGAGACTAGCAAACATTGTTGTGCGACCAATTACTTAATAATGCATAAAACTATGTCATGAGAGTATAAAACCCGAGAGACAAAAAGAATAAAGTTTGAAAACCATCGCGTTGAGAGATCCAAAAACCATTCTCACGTTGTTTTATTTATGCAACCGCGTAAAACTCCGAAATCGATGCCGCCATAATAATTAATAATTCTTCCGCCCTGGAGAAAAACTGTTGAAAGTATTTAATATTCATCTCTGTGTCAGATCTGCATTCAATCGAGCGTTTTTACTGCTCGCGATCGATGCTCAGCTCAGAGCAGCAGATGACGGAGGAAAACTTGTTGTGTTATTATTGTTCAGCGGTTCCAATATCGACCCCGGGGATGAAAAAAGTCCGTTGAGAAGAGAAGAGAGAAGAGAGTGCAAAAATGAAGGACGGCTGGGGCAGAGAAACCAACGGCTGCAGCTGCTGCTGTGCAGTCAGACAGAGCAAGTGTCTCTTTGGTGACATTTCTGCTTTTGAATTCATGCTCCGCGGGCAATTATTGATTTCCAGCGGGCACGAGGACGGAAACTTTTAATGGGCATGGAAGAATGGAGATTAATCAATCGTTTAATCGAACGACCGTTATTATTCATTTGCAGACTACGGGGATATTGAAAGAAAACACTCAGTGCAATATGATCCCCAGACCTTTTTTTATCGCATTACGATCGTGTTTGATCAGAAAATATCCTCGTCATACGCACTCAAAAGGTTGACAACATGGTATCATTTTACCCTTCTTCTGCATTATATTTAGTCTCCATTGTTGCTCTTTTTAGCAACAGCTCCGGACCAGGTTGGTGGTCTGAGGACAACTCACGAGATGGACTCATAACGATTCATTTTTGTCGGCATCCCCCCTTTTACGATACGTACAGAAGGACAGCTGTGCACACGGATGTAATTTCCTGCTTGAGTCTAATTCCCTTTTTACATAACGACAAGAGTATAAATATAAACCGTGGTCAGTCAGTCAAAGTAGTCTAATCCTCTGAGACCGGTTTCTAAAACATCCTTTGAGAGCTAAATACGGGATAAAATAGATCTTCAAGTGTTTTATAAACCCGTCTCTGCGCGTTAATTGACCGCGAAGTAGCGAGCACGTTTCTTCGCGATGGCCAATGAAATTGGGCGTTAAAATGAAAGGGTTTTTGCTGCTTCTTGACCCTTGCCGACACTTTGACCACAGACACATTTGCCAAGAAAGAAGAAGAAAAGGGTGAAATTAAACTGTTGAAAAAGGGGTTAATTTAAAATGGAAGGGTAGCGCACAAATGACGAAGACAGAAGAGGGATTGCCTCGGAGCATGTCAAATGTAAATGATCTTGAAGCACGCCCATATTGCTTTTGTCTCCCTACAGAAACCTCGAGCAGTTGCCAATCGGCGATAAAAGCGATCATCTGTTCAACTTGTATATCCAATTTCGGGAGGGGGCGTGTCGGAAGACTGGCACGCCCACAGGAGACTATAATACGAGATAGCGTAGAAATGGAAACAACAAAAACAGAGTTCCATCTCCAATGAAGCGGAAATACTTTTTCTTCTTCAACATAGTTATTCTCCAATTCCATTGATCAAGTTGACCCCAAGCGCATAAATCTGTCAATGCCGAAAACAACCTTGTCAAGGCACGAGCTTCTTATTCTTTGTTTTGTATATTATTGTTCTTGTTCCGTCATCTGCTGAGCAGTCGAAATGAACCCGGTCGTTTGTTTGAGCATCGTAATCGTCGTCGTCGTCACCTGACCCTGCTGCTGCAGTGGCTGGCTGCTCTTCTCCTCCGCTTAAAATACTGAGAATTTCACCAGCTGAGGCAAAAGGCGGAAATGATGCTTCTGCTGCCTCGGAGTAGTCCAAATTGGCGTCTCGGGTTACTTCAAAATTGGTTCCTCCTCCTCCTCCTCCTTCTATCGTGTTTGTCCATCATTTACTCTTCTTTCTTCTCTTTTCCACCTGCTGAATGCCTTAATTCACGCAAGACAACCCCATGCCGATCACTAATTTATGGCTTTTATGCTTAATAAAAACGGGGCTAGATGGTTGAATATAAAGCGCACGTACTGCACGTTCACCACCTGGTTAAACTTTGGCGGTTTCGCTCAACGATTTGTAGGAAGAAGAAGAAGCTCGGGGACGGAAGATGGACTAATTACTGGCTTTGTCCATTGAGCCGGAAAACAAAAACTAATAGAAAAACTTTTTGTGCCGGACACTTGCTCGCGTATCCATCTATGACCTCCCTACAGCTCTATCTGGGCGGAGATTTGAGCGGCTGAGCTGAGTTGGTCACAGCTGTTGATGGTTTCATCATCGGACAACAACAAACAAACTCAGCGGAGGGCACGAACGTATGCCTCGTGCTGGGAGGAGGATATTAGATGGAATATGATGGACACAATATATTCCAGAGGCTGCTTGCTGCCTGCTGCCATATGTAGTAGTAGTGGACTTTATTGAATCAAGGAAGAGGTAGGTGGTATATTCCTCTATCCACAGATGGGAGGAGTTAGCTCGTGTGCATAAGGGAACTATAGCAGCAGCAGGAAAGTTTCCTTGTTTCACTTTGAAAAGGGGCCGGGGAGTTTGGACCATTGAAAACAAACTTTCGAAAATATATACCTACAAGGGGAGCAGAAGTTCTTATAGAGACCTTTCATATGTTCCTCTTGAAAAGCCTGTTGTTTCTTATTCCCATTATTCGCGTTTGTTTCTCCTTCAAAGGGATCAAAGGCTTGTTGAAATTGTTACTTTTCATCATCTTCATCTGTCCGTTTTCAAACAAAAGGGATTTTCACCGTTGGCTGCCAAGAAACTTTTGATTGAAGAAAAGGCCAGTTTTAAATCCGCTTTTGTGTAAACATACACTAACATCATGTGATGTGTGGATGGCTCAGCCGCCGTTTGTTGCTTGAGGGCGATGAAGCGTGCCACGACGAAGAACGAAACAGCTTTGATCTGGGGTGAATTTGCGCCAGGGGGCGATATTGCTTCACGATAGATTATGAAGTAGATTGAACTAATGGAATGTGTTCAAGAAGCAACATGACATGATTAAGCAAAGAGAGAGGGAATGGCCTCGACTTCCGTATGCAACAAACAATGATAATAATGTTGCTTTCTTTCCTCTGTTTTGAGGATGATCATTCTTGATTCATTCATTTCCAACAGCATTAACATCAACAAGAGATAGATGTGTATAAAAAGAAGAGGAGGAGGAGGAGGGAATATAATAATCATAATAATCATGTGAGCGGCGGCGGCGAAGGGCTTTCTTTGTGTTGTTGTAAGAAGGAGAAAACGGAAATAAGAATGGAGGAGGAGGAATGAAAGGAAAATATAACTCTATCACATTTGCATCGGCGCTTGGCCAAGAAAGATGCAAGTTGATGCAGTAGAGTTGGAGTTTGACAACAACTGTAATAAAGCCTTGAAGTTACTTTGTTGCTGGCAGCTGGCGTAGTGAACAAAGGCCGTGTTTGGCCTTGCAATCCGGAGCAATACAACAACAAGAAATGCAGCGATGTACGTACGCACAAAGAAGAAGAAGAAGCAGGTTGGTCTTCTACTTTTTATTCTGATGGATCTGACTGCTGAGCAGTCTTGACGTGGAAAGAAAAGAAGAAAATCTTCTTTGTTGTTGTGCGGCTCGCTCGCACTCAGCGCGATCATCTCGTAGAAATGATAATACAGGAGCCTCAGCTCATTTAGGTCATTGAATGAGGAGGAGGCATGCTGCGTTCGCCTCTTTCCATCGGAGGCCCCTTTCTTCCTCCATCTCGAAAGTGGGAAGAACGCCGCTATGGGACTGTTGCATTGCTAGAATTGTAGTACGAGAAGAAGGATCGAAGGAAGCCATAACAAGAGAAGAAGAAGAAGAAGGAATCTTCGCTCAGGCGAAAAGGTCCCTTTTCTTCAAAGACATTGCAACAGCCATTTCTTTTTTCCCTTTCTCTCGCTCACTCGAAACGACCCAAGAATGTTACATGGAATAATATGGGACCCGAAAAGACCACTGAGAAGGGAAAGGGGCAAGCAGGGGAGACTGAGGGAACGAGGGGCTTTACGCCGCCACCAGTAGAGCCAGAATGAAAGAAGTGAGTGTAGTAGAGTAGGATACGAGATGGCTTTTCCTCCTTCTTCGAGGCCAGCAGCTACTCACATCTCGGGATCTCCCGAGAGCAGATTTTATTTCCGTCTTCTTCAGCCCAAGGAATACTGAGGCCGACGAGCTGTCTGCAATAAAGCCGGTGTTCCTCCTCCTTCTTTTTATACCCACGCGATGGTGGAATGTGTTGCTGCTGCTGCTACTCAGCTCTCAAGTGGTTGCCTCAGCCGTCGTTGTACTAAAGAGATGGCCTCGTTACTCGACTCAGCGGAGAAGGAGGGAAGAAGAAGAAAACTAATCTGACCATCTTATTAGGACTTTAACATTCTTACAGCAGCCTCGGCAGAAGTAGCACTAGGCAAGGGCATGCACACAGAGGCAACAGCTAGTGGGGGAACTCTCTGGATGATGGGAAAAAGGGAAATCCCCTTTTTGGGCTCTTCTTCCTCTTCACTGCTGTTTCTGCCCTTCAGAGACTGAAGAAGAGAGAAGTAACAGCTTGCATTCAAGAAGGAAAACGGGACTTGTTCAGAAGAAGAAGACTCTTCTTCTTCTTCCATCGTTCTCTTGGCACATAGCCTACAGCAGTGTGCTCAGTTCTATAGCTTTCTCCTTTCGTGACAGCTTGCATTGGAAGCTGAAGAAGAAGGAGAAAGAAGTGGAAAGAGAAAGAGATGGAAAGAGAAAGAAAAGCTGTTGCTTCACCCCCAAAATGTGTCCCGACGTCTTAAAAGAAAATGGATGAAGAGAAGAAAGATTCTTAAAGTTGGAAGAAAGTTGAGAAAAACGTTTCTTCTCGCTCGGTTGTAGAATGGGTTTCGCTGCCGGCTAAAAGTAGTGGGCTCACTATTTCTCACAAGAGTTCTTTTTTTTCTCCAGGGGAGATTTTCGTCTTCTTCACTTCCCAGCATCGATAAGGCTTTAAAGGTTTAGGTTTTAGTTTAGAGAAAAACTTTTATATCTGAAAATGCAACAGTGAGGAAAGGAGAAAGAACTTTTTCGAGTTTTGCATCTGAAACTTTCTTTAAATATTGATTGAAAAAAACGCGCTCTCTCCTTTCTCAAATTTGTTTACAGACAAAGCTGTTGAATTCGTTTTTAAACCTTTTGTGCTCCATCCAATTTATATCTGCGAACAGCGTTTGTGGATAAACAACAAGCATTCGTTCTCCTATTCCATCCTTTGTTGTCCTCCCGAAAGAGCTTTCCAATCAGCCCTTCTAGAATTTCAAAGCAGAATATCTGCACACGCAGCTAGCCATGTATATACGGGGAATAAAAAAGGGTCGTCCTAGCGGTGGCAGCTGAAATCTGCAGCGGCAGCATTCTCCACCACTCGAGGGCTTGACATTTTCTCCCTTCTTTATGAGGAGGACAAGAGTAAAAAAGGCTGAGATCGCATTTTGTCACCCGGGCTGAAAACGAATACGGCTTTGCTTGCCAGCAGAGAGATAGGATGTTGTTGTTGTTGTGGAGCAAGCTTTTTTCTCTGGTGTTGCCTTGATGGTTATCACGCACGGACCTATTTCCGGCATGCACACACATAACATCATACAACATCCTTTCCTTCTCCCTCTCCCAGAAGCAGTTTGCATAAACGCCTCAAGAATTGATTGCATGGCCTTTAGATGGGAACACGGCTAAGAAAGAGCTTGTTTTGCCGTTTCATAAATGCGCAAACACGTACGCAAAACGCCACCATATCTCTTTTTATGCTAAAATGAATGGCTACTGCCCTCCAAAAGCTCCCTTCTTCTTCCACTGAATCGCATTCGTTTAAAAGCCCTGATGCAACACATTGCCACTGCTCCTAACTCCTAGATTAGGGCAAAAAGGAGGCCAAAGAGAGGAGGAGCGGCGGCAACATTCCTTCTGGGACTGTTTTACCAGGATTTCCCTTGAGACCCTTCCTCTGAAGATGAGTGCATGAGCAACAAGAGCTGCATCCTATATCCGGCTGCTGAGGTGGTGAATGAGCAGCCAAGTGGTTCAGCAGACTAATAACAATAGGAGATCCTGCTGCTGATGGAGGAGGAGGAAGCAACAAGGGGAAGAAGAAAGCTGTCATCTATTCTCCTCGTCATCAATGAAAGAAGATATTATTAATATTAAGCTCTCTGGGGAGGACTGGTGCTCAATATATATCTAGAGCTGCTCAATGACGAAAAACAGAAACCCATCTTGGGTCAGAAATGGACTTGCTTCTTGTTTTCTTGTCTCTTTCTTGTGTGCTTTTTGTGTGTGTCCGCCCAGTAGGAATATATAACTCTTCTTGCAAGTAAGAGGGAAAGAAAAGTCAGTGTTGCCATCTGGAAAAACCTTTTAGTGAATGAAAAAGGACTCCTCAGGTCCGCGCTCTGTTGCAGCCTCCATCCATCTTACAGAGCTGTCAACAGAGTAAAGAAACTTGGATATATATACGCGGACCCAGAAAAAGAGACGAAGGCAACATACTTGGTTGACTATGCACGTAGCAGCAGCAGCAGCAGTAGTACATAAGAAGTCGTCGGTATGTAGATGGGCCGCCGCCGCCGTCTTTTCTTCTCTCATCATGCATGGACTCGTTCGTTCTCGTTCATTCTCGATCTGACGTGGATGTGTGTTTGCTTTTTACGAACGAGCGGGAAGAAGGGTTATATTCCTTCTTGGTTTGCCTCGTTCTGTATACATATATACGTTTGGAAATGCGCCTGTCGCCGACGAGAGACATTCTGATTGCATCGTCGTCGCTTTCTTCCTCTGTTCCCGATTGGCAACCATTTCTGGACTGAAGGAGGAGAACGAACGTCAATTTGTTGAGTCACATGTTGAAGAGAGAAAAGTACAAGGAGGCGATTGAGGATAAAGACTTGCTGTGCTGCATGAAAGAAGAAAGCGGCACACATACTGAAAAGAAGAAGAAAGAAAAAGACACCATGATCCAAGAATGCTTGTTGAGATTCAGCTCGCAGGCTCTTTAGAAAGGCAAAGAGCAGGGCTAGCTATACAGGCAGTATACAAGAAGAAGAAGCGATCCATCTCCCCCAGCGATGGCACCAATGGCAGCAGCATGAGCAACAGAAAATAAAGAAGCAGCTACCTCATCAGAAGAAACAGGACCAGCGAGAAGCAGTCGTCGTCGTATATGTGAGGAAGAAGAGAAGAAACACTTTGTTGGCGTCGTGCCCAAAAATCGAGCTAGCAAAAGATCCTTTTCCCTTTGAGAGGGAGGAGGGAATTGGAACGCAGGGGAAGAAGAAGAATGAAGACACGTCTAATTCAAGGCAACAAATATCATTAAGCTTTAGGAGCGAGAGTAGACCGATGAGCCACTGATTGGATTCCGGTCCAGCGAAGACGAAGAAGAAGACACAGATTAATGGAAGGCTTGATTCCGAGGTAGGAAAAATCATTCTGCCCGGAAAGATGATTAGAAAGGGGATCCAACTGCACAATAAAACCGTTGAAAATGCTGTTGCTGAGAAGCTAGCTGTCGTCCCCCGGGAGTCTTTCAAGTAATGAAGATCATCATCGCAAGAGAGAAGAAAGAAGAAATACAACCAAGTTTGCCAGAGGGGTCCAAGACAAGGAAAGACCACAACCCCCGTTTTGCTCATTTCATGGTTTATCCGCTTTTCTCAAGGGACGGGAACACGGTTTTGTTCACAAAAAGGTTAAGCCGCTTTCACCCACGCGACCCTTCTTCTCGATTATCGCCGCTGATAGTATTGAAAGTTATGATGTTTAATTTGCATATTCCCATTTATTCCACGTGCGTGCGTTTGTGTGTCCGGCCGGCAGGTCTTGTGGGAGCAGATAAAACGATGAAGGAGTGGACTCGAGTCACTCGACGGCAGATCATGACCGACGATAAGAAGGTTGAAATTCACAATATATGCTCCTCCCCACAGAAATAAGTCCGATGGGAAATGTTCCATGTTGCATCTGCTGCTGCTGCTTTCTCTCTCCCAATCGTGTCTCGAATACAAAAGGCCGGAAATCGTCGTGATGCCCTGGCCTTCTTCTTCTGTATATACCTCGATCGCCCTGTGAGAGCAACCTTAATCTCAATAAAAGCCCTTTCTTTCTTTCTCCCTTCGACGAATGTTTGCTGGCAAAAATATAGAATGCTACAGAGATTGGATTGTTGTTGTTGCAGCAGCATTAAAAGTGAATGAGGTTCAAATGAGATTATCCTGATGAGTGGCTGAGGCTTCGACTCAGATTGTTGGTATAAAATGTACTCTGCATCGCGGTCACCAAATGGACATTTTTTCCAGTTTTCCAAACGATGATGTCAAGCTTCTGACGAATGGACGGAACTCGAAGAACGAAGATGGACTTTCTCCTTTCTCTCCGTCTCTCTCTGCCCTTGACTTGAACTCCATTTTCGACTTGATGCATGTTCCCCGTTCAGAGGAGTGACACATCCCTACTTGAGAGAAGAGAGAGCTCCAAAGTAAAGAAAGCTAAATCCTGGCACGCAATAAAATGAAATAAAAGTGCTGCTGCAAAGATCAAACAGAGAGAAAGAAGAAAGAGCTTGAAGAGGAGCAACAGGCCGCTTGCCAAAAATGCATTTTCTGGCTTTGTGTTCCGCTCTTCTCTTAGTATTCAGAACATATCATCCCACCCCACCGCCGACCAGAAAAGAAAGGAAAAGGCTTGATTCCTCTGGGATTTCGGCTTTTGTGCGTGTCCCCCTTTTCTGTTTAAAAAGGGTCCTTCTTTGCTCCTCCGGTCACCCCAAAAGGGACTTTGGCGACACTCAAAGCCGGAATTCCACTGCAGCTCGTGTGAGATGTCACACTGGAGACCGATTCAGACGTTTGACGTGGGCTCTAAAAGGGAAAACCAGCTCTCAATCGGGAGAGATTCTATCCAATGGGCAGAGACGTAAAAACTAGTTTTATGAGGAAGTGTAAATACGGTTTGCTTTCTAATATGATCACTGCCGCCATTTATCTCGTGTGCTATGCTGGATGGCTCTCTCATTCCTTCCATCAACGCGTATTGCTACCCATCATGCAGGGATGCCAATACATTAGGCACTTTCTCCTGTATTAAGCATTTTTATAATAGCACTGTCAGTGCATATAATGACAAAATGGCATCCCTACCCTCGTACTTATCCTCACGACCCCCATTCATCATCATTTTTTTCTCTAATCGAATCATCACCGTTGTTGATCGCGATTGAACTCATCTTTCTCTCCCCGGAAGAGATTTTTATACATCCTCCTCCTCCACACGGGGAATAATCGAATTAAAGTCGGCTAAAAGATACGCCAACAGCATATAATATCCGAAAAGTACACCCGGTATAAAAAGATCAAAAGTTTTACACGTCTTGAAAAACAAATCTGAAGAGTAAACATTGTTGAGCGGGGATTTGAAACATTTAAAGCCCGTATGATGTCGGAAAAGGCTTTTACAGAGTCACAGATGGGCTAATTTGATTATATCGTCGTTTATGTAGTATATACGAGCGCTCTATGGGGTTTGTTGTCGTAAAAGCTGAGATTTCGGATCGATGACTGCGATACCAAACTGTGAACATGCCATTTATTCTCATCTCCGGTCAACAACTTTTTCCTCCTCTTTCTTTTTCCGGAACGGACGAAAAGGGGAAATTAATTCGATCATCATCTCAGCAACTGGAAGAAGAAAAAGCGATCCACTCAGCGAGATTTATGATCCCATGTCGGAGCTTGAAAGCCAAACGCTGCTCTCGGAATGAAAGAAGAAGGAAGAAGGGAAAGGAAAAGAAGACTGTGGAGATACTTCGACACAGATCAACGAAGAAAAATGTAAATCAAACCAGAGGGATAAAAATAGATGTTGGTAAGTTTGGTTCATCAGTGGGTCCATTCTCTGAAAATATCGAGCTGTCCGTCAAACTAATGCAAATTGGGAGTGATGGCCGCAATCACATTTACGACGGAAGCAATGTTGTTAATAATGCGATGGATAAGACTAGCAGCCTAACCTCTCTTTCGTAATCAGGTCAGAACCCTGTAAAAGGGTTGCAGATCCAAAATTACCAAATCCTTTTACTCAGTCTAAAGAGCAGCAGCTGCCTGTCTGTGGCATGACTCGGTCAGCGAAAGCTCATATTATCCTCCTCCACCACCACATAACTCTTAAGAGCCCGCCCGGCTGAAAGGGCGGGGCCGCCGCGACCCTAAATTCAATTTCATTTTTACGTGAGCCTAATTGAGTTTAAAGAGGGTTGTAATGCGATGAAGTCCTGCTGGGTGGGGGATCATCATGTGCCATATGAGGATAAAGATTCATAGCTATCGCCAGATGGCAAATGCCAATAGGATATTAACAGAGAGAGAGAGAGACAAAACCGCTAATTTTCTCTCATGATGTTTGCACTAAAAAGGATGATGATGAGCAAAAATGTGAATAACAACCACGCGACTCCCCGTGGTGGTGTTATAGATTGAATCCAGTCCTTCATCTAATTCAATGATGTAAACGAGCTTAGTCTCTTCTCTTGAACAGTTGGTATTATCATCCAAAGAGTCATTGTCGTCGTCATTTATGCACCATCGAGCAAAGAAGACAGATGATATCATGAAATGAAATTTTCATTGAAAAAAATGTGAAGCCGTACACATGTCGTCTTTCTAATCCATGCTCAAATTCCCTTCCTCTTCCTGCTTCCTCTTTGTCATCTCTCTCTCCACTTCCTCTTTACGGTTGTTCTTGTTTCTCTCTCCTGACCGACGTCTGAGCGAGCATCGCTGCTATCTAATTCGCAGGTGAACCGCCAAAGCCACCGCCACCAACGTGCGTGCTACAGCTAATTGGGCAGGTGGCGGCAGATAGATACGTAGGTAGCGACAACAACGTACGTATACCGTAGTGAGGGGGTCAGCCAAGCTTAACCCCATGCATCGTAGATGATGACGTTGTTATGCTTGCCTACAAAGATGATGATAATGTCCTTACTTCAGGTGTTCATCGCTTGCAGCTGGCAGTATGTTGTTGTTGCTGCTGATGCTGTTATCTTTGCCAACAACGACGACGACGTCACTCTGAATAGACACATCCATCTAATCTGCTTAGCACCTTTCGGTTTTTAGCTGGCAGTGGCACGCGACGGATTTTCGATAACAGGCGTTGCACACACTCACTCACTCTAAAAACGGACGAACTCCGCGTACAGCTCAATAATCAAATGGATGATTTTGATGGACCAATCGGAATGGCGAATGCGAATTAGAAATTCCTCGCTGGCTCGGGAAAGCAAACACACGGCAGATTAAAAAGAAGAAGGAGAATAGCTTGTTATACAGCAACAGAGAATAATGGCTCTAAATTGGTCGGAGGGAATAGGGTTGACAGTTTTCAAGCCTTTTAGCACTGAACCGTCTATAATATATTGGGTATATTCTGTGAATATGTCATCCCTATATAGAAGCGTGTTGCTTTAGAATCCAACAGAGCGGATTTTCCTCTTCTTCTTGTGTACACATCATTCCCAGGAGCGAAAAGATAGATTGGTTGAATAAAACCTTAGCGCGTGTGTTTGCCAAATATCTTAATAATATCATTTGTATTTGAACGACGACGACATTTGTGCTCAGCTCTCTGTTGGGTCGATAGTGGAAGAAAAGGTTAGATCGAAATAAAAGCAATAACAGAGTGTGATATACAGACGTAGGAAACTTTCTCTATCGGAAGTCCTATAACCTTTTTTCTCCCCTCTTTTTCCATCACCTCTTTTTCAAACCCAATTCCAAGGTGTTTGAGAGAGAGAGAAAAAGTGTAAGCTAGTGTGAGAGAAGCAACAACCTTTTTCAGGCTCTCCAATCTTCTTCTTCTTCTTCTTCTTCTTCTTCTTTTATATCTCTCTGAAGCTGTCTAACTCTTGTTCGATATCCCCAGCTCCAAGATGGATCTATATATAAAAAGACTTGATGCTCCAGAGAGAGAATGAAGCAGTCTTTGATTGTCAGTTAGAAATCCCATTTGAAGGATGGAGAGAAAGAAAGAAAGGCATTTGGAGGAGCCAGTGAAGCAAGAAAATGAAGTCTTCGGGGGAATAGAAATGTCTCAACTCGTTCAGTGAATGCAAAACCCATACATACATAATAAATGTGTATCGATTTGAAGGAATTCTTCTTCTCCACTGTGATGATGTCTCGTTTTCGAAAGCACTCAAAACTCCCTTGTCACATTTGCATAAGCGGCTCAGGAAAAAAAGGTTAAAGCCGCATTTTGGATCGCTGCCATCAAAACGGCGTTTGGCTTCAAAGAGGACGACGACACATCAACATCCCTTTTTAAAGTATAACTTTGATAACAGGTCGTTTGCCAATGCCCCCGTTTTCGGAGAAATGGGCCGTCGACACCAGCAGCTCTTTTGTGTAACAAAGTGCCTCTTTCTCCAACACTATAGGTCGGAAAAAAGAAGATTACCGAAGCCTCACAAAACAGGTTTCTATGCCCAAACAACTCCCTAAATATAGCTGGGGCCGGAAACGGGGTTCGGACTGAATCGCCCTACTCACTAAATGCTGTTGCTGCCCATTGAAGCGTAAATTGAGCTCGCAGCTCTGCGTGGCTCTTTAGCCATCATTAGAGATAGCGATCGGGAGTGAGAAGAAGGTTCTTTTCAAGCCATCGTCGTCATCCGCGCTACAGGCTTTTAAAAAAGGAGGCCGAAAATGGGAGATAGCTGAGACTTCTTCTTTCTTTCTCCCGTTTTCTACCTCGTCGTAAAGAAAAAAGATGAGGCGAATGAAAGCAGGCTCGTTCATTCCGCACAGCTAGACACATCCAAGGCTGCTGCTGCTTTAAGAGGCTGCTTTACTTCTTCCCATGGCTGAAAAGAATGAAAAAAGTGCTGAGCATGTAAGATTGCTCTTCTCAGTCCTCTTCCAAGGAAGGATCGACTGTTGCTGCTCCATCCATGCAAAAAGAAAAAGAAGAAGAAGCAATTGTAGACCGAGTAGTGAGTGCACTGAAGGACTGATTCTCAAGGGCTGCTGGCAAGGAGAGAGAATTCCTACTTCCGTTTCAGAGCCTCCGGCTTCTTCTTCTTCTTTCCCCTTTTTATTGTCTTTTTGCGCTTTTTTCGTCTTGTTCTTCTTGCGGGCCCCACCAAGTTAGTTAGCTTCCTTCCTCCTCTTGGTGGTAGCTGCTGGCACATTCATTTCGACGTTGTTGGAATTTCTCTTTCTTTTTCTTGGTACATAACAGAGGGGCAGAAGAAGAAGAACAGTCTTTAAACGGCTTTGGGCCAAAGAGGGAAAATGAGAATGGGCGGCCAAGAAAACGAGCAAGAGAGAGGCAGCCTGAAACACAAAAAATATATAAGTAGGGAAGGAGCAACAGTCAGAAGTCTGCAGAAAATCGAAAAAGCTCGTTTCCTTCTTTTACAAATATCCTTCTGCAGATTTTGATTGGGTCCCCAAACACGTATTCTCCAAAACCTTTCCCACACTGACTTTCGAAAGCTTTTCACATCCCTCAGTAGCAGCAGCAGCGTGTCCTATTTTATTATCATCTTACATCACCGCCGCCACTCACACGACCATAACAAGCAGACACAGACTCAGCAGCAGCAGCATCGTCGTCATCATCGGTGGATTCTCCAATTCGATTCACTCGCTCGTGCGGAAGAAGAGGAAGAAGAAGCAACAAAGAAAGCAGAGACGTCAATTCAAATTGTTTATGGGAGCTTAAAATGAATAAATGAATGGTCGATCGACCGAGTATAGAGTCTCCCACGACGTCGGCGACACATTCACCCATTCAAGAGCATGCACATAATTCAGCTGATCATGATAATAATTTGCCATGGCTGCCAAGAGCCTGCTCGTCGTCCTCGTAGCAAATCGAAGCATGTCGCTGTCATTCCCTCGCGATGTCTTTGAATGCGGAATGGAAGAAGAAAGTGAAGGCAACAGAGTCATTGGAGGCAGAAGAAGAAAGTTGTTGGCAGAGGACCAACTTTGGGTGGAGGAAGAAGGAGACGACCAACAGCTTCATAGCCTGAGGACTGACGTTGTGCTCTGATAGACCCCGACGTCGTTGTCGTTTGAACCGAGTTTGTTCGCGGCGATAAGGACGGCGGAGAAGAATGATGATGATGATGATCAAAGTCATATGCAAAGGGGGATGCCAAGGTATTGAAACAGGTCGAAGGAGGGCCACAAAAAGGAGGAGATCAAACAACTCTTGTACATGCGCCTGGAAGGCCGAGAGCGATTTCTTCCGCGACCGCAAAATGCCCCTTTTTTGGAAACTGTATCAAAAGATATATAAACTATGGGGAGGAGGATGGAGCCAAAAATATGTGCGCCTTTCTTGTGTGTGTGCGATCATCGGCCCCCAGGGCGGATTCATTCCAAAACTTTTCTTCCTCTTCTTCTTCTTCTTCCCCACCTCCAATTCCAACTTGGAAGAGAGAATATCAAAATGAGGTTGTGTATAGCAGCAGCAGGAGAGTTATAGTTGGTGGTGGCTGCAGTAGTCGGAACATTGGGACTGAGTTATATAAAGCAGCAACAGCCGCAAAGTTTTAGACCTTCTTTTATTATCTGCGCCCCATGATCGAAGTAGAAGACGAAGACGCAGGAAAAAAGTTAGTTTCGCCTCCTTGGAAAGTTATCATGAGTTTTGGTGTATTGTTATTTTTATAGACCTAGCTGCTGAGGTCCAATCCCAAAAGGGACTTTTGCTGCATTGCGAATTATATCCTGGATCGGTTTTGGGAATCGGATAGAACGACATTCTGTGATGACAGATACGACCGTCGTCATAATAACATTAATAATATTTAAAATCCCCAAACTTTTTTATTTGACTTCCGACCCATTTGCTGCGTGACGAGTCTGCCAAGAATGAAGCGAGAAATTGAAAATGGCTTTCAAATCGTGGCAGAAAGTTGCTCTTTTGATCTTCACTCTTGAGGGTATTTCGTCGTCGTCGTCGTCTTCTTCTTCCCCCTTTTGCTCAAACTATTTTGATGAGGCAAGAAATTTATGAACGTTTTCCACTGGAAGCGAGAAAGGAAGAAGAATAACGACGGAATGGGTTGAAAGAAGAAGAAGAAGAAGGCAATATTAATGCACGAGGAAGAAGAAGAAGAGGGAGAGGGAGAACGGAGACATCTTTATGTGCCAGCCAAATATATTATGGCTTCTTCATCCAACATGTGTGTGAGAGCAAGAGGTAGGCGTAGCAGACTGATAGAAAGAAAGGGGGAGACGAAGAGGAGGAGGAAGAAATCTTTTTGGCTGGGGGAGGAGAAAGACATTATCACCATTCGAACAGCAGCAGCAGCATAATCTGCTACTAGCTTTTTGCTGCTCAAATCCTTTTTGGCGACGTCTTCTTCCTTTCTCTCTCTCTGTTCGTGGAACAAACGATGCTGAGCTCTCTAGGTAATGGCTGCATCGATCATGACGAAGACGACGGCGACGACAAGGAGGCTTTCACGACCAGAGCAGAGGTGGATGCTCCCTCCTGCTATTGCTGCCCTCAGTTCTGTCATTCAGACCCCCGTTGGAACACATCCAAAGTCAAGGAATGGGACACGGAATGTACTCTAATATGCAGTAACAGAGTGTTATGTGTTGTAGGATGTAATCCACCTCAGCGGTGAAGAGGCCCTTCTCAGATTTTTCCTCCTTCTATATTCCTCTTGAGTTGATGGCACCTTTTTTCTTCTAGCTGTACCTCCTACTGGATGAAATATCACAACTTTTAAGATTATGACAGGATTCAACAGAGAAGAGGACTTTTTCTTCTTCTAAAGTGGGCTTTTTGGCTGCCAAGCGGAATTGGAGGGGACGACGACTGCTGCTGCAGATGATTGAATGGGGGGAGATCAGCTGACATTGGCATAACAGTGGCAGAAATAACATAAATGAGGCCAAATGAGGGGAAGAAAGCCTTTTATTCTGTGACGCGGCCCCCCTTTTTGTGGCTGCTGGCACAATTAAGATATCAACAATGAAATTATGGCCGAGGCCACTGCATGGGAGGACGCATAATTGTTGGTATGCATGCAACCAGATCTAATTTTTTGCCTTGTTGGAACTTTGTTGCTTCTATTCTTTCCAAGACAGTCAGCAGGAAAGTAGGGGAGAGAGGGAGACAAGAAAGGATTTCTTCCTTCCGTACTTGGGGTGGTGGAGGAAAGAACACCGGTAGAAGGTAATTACAAAAGTTTTGCCCTGGGGAATTGTGACTGAAATGGCAACAATTTAGGTTCACTTGTGACTATGAACCGTGAATCAAGTTATATTTCAATTGATGATACTTTCAATGAGCTTGCAAATATATATTGGCCAGGTGGAAAGTTAAAAAAGCTTTCTGCCTTTTAAGACTGTGTTTCGATCCAGCAGCATGCTCAAAATACACGCTGCTGGAGGAGCGAACTCAAAACAAAAAGTGGAAAAAGTTCCTTGAAACTTGAAGACTTTTTTGAAAAAAAAAGATGGCAAAGTTGAGGTTCTTTTCATATTTCCCCTTTTTATTTGTCTCTAAGAATATATATGCGCAGATTTTTCTGACTGTTGCAGGAAAAGTCCTTTTGTTTTTGTGTATATGTGTAAAATATATATAAACTTTTCCTCCATTTATTTCTTGAATTTCATTCCCTTTTTTTCTGCAACCAACAACCAGTTTTTGCGGGAAGAGAAGAAGAACAAACAAAAAATAAATTTGTTCATATTCAGAAGCAGCTGAAGAAGTTTTTACTTTCTTGACTCTGGTGCAAAACAAGAACAGATCAGGTGCTACTATTAAATGTTAATATTTCTTTATATTTAAAGACAAATTTAAAAACTTTTAAAATCCAAATATACATTTTCCCTCGTTCTTCTCTGCATTTGCGTGGTTAAAACTTTTTTTTCAAGCGTGCGCTTTTTATCAGTAACAAGTTGGGCTGAAACTTTAGCAAGATAAATTTATTGCATCCTCTTACTCATCGTATTTACATCCCACGTAGGAAGATGACTTTCTCCTCCCGTTTGGCGTCCCCCGCCCTTTCCGTGTTCGGCCAGATTGGGTTTGTGGGCGTGGCAAGGTTGCTCCTCCCCCGTGCGGAGGAGTATGTTCCTCCTAAATTGGAACAATCGTCAAGAGGTGGTTGCCAATCGAGAAAGTAGAGAGACATATGTTGGAGGTGCAGCGGTAATGAGATTGCAGGGATACGCCATTTGATGATATTGTTGGTAGTTGTGCTTAAAACTCATGCAGATCGGCCAATATTAATTTAATGAGCAAATATTAGTATTCTTAGCTAGCTACAGCAAAATAATATAAATCATAAATATCAAATGTCAAAACTCTTAATTATATTTAACTTTGGCATCTCTTTTAAATGTCTGACTTTTTTCTTCTGACAGTTAACTACTCAAAATTATCACATTTCAATTCCCAGCGAGCTCCTTAATCTGCGTGTTTGTCATCTTGATATTATGCTTTGTGATGTAGTGCCTCTGCCTCCCCCTCGTCGAGTTGAACCCCTGCTCACAGAGGTGGCAGAAGAGCTCCTTGATGCCGATGTGGTAGTTCTTGATGTGCTTGACGATAACGGCCTGGTCGTCGCCGAATCGGTTGGGGCAGATCCGGCAGCGCCACTGGCCGTGGTGGAGGACGAGGAGGTCGTCCACGCGGCGGGAGTGCTGGGAGGGCATTGTGGCATCGGCAATAGGATCTGAAAGGAGAAAGTTAAGGTTAATATCTTATTGGTATTATACTATTGGTCCTCGGAACATGCCTTTTAACTTTACAATGTTGCTTCCAACTCGAGACAACAATTATGGTCCACATATGAAATGATACAAAATAAACTAACGCATTGATTAGAAGAGTTCAGTAAATAATGTTAAGGATGTAGAAGCTTAAATGTCCCAGATGGCGGTGGCAGATGCAATCCGATGGAAGGCAAAAAGTGCATGCGAAACGGAAAAACAAGGAAATATGTGAATAATTATTAATACAATGTTAATAATAACACGGCAAGACATCCCAAGTAATCGTCGTATATACTATATAGTATGAAATAAATTAATCAAATAAAGTCTCATTTTGTATATTTGGATAAATCCGTTTATTTCTGTCTTAACTTAAGAAATATGAATTTCCTTCTTTGATTCTTCCGAGACGGTAAAATTATTTTAGCATTAGTATAATGTATACTCATGGAATTAACCAAGGTATAATGGTCACTTTACAAAATTGAGTACATTTCCTTTAATAGTCACAATAGGAACGACATTTACACATGTTTAAATGTGTCCTCATCACTTTTTGTCCAGAAACATGGGCACATCAAGATCCACTTCTTCCTCAACCTGCTGCTGTTCAGTCTCATCGACAACAACAACAGCAACCCTGTCTTGATCCTCCCTTTCCATCTCTCTGATCTCCCTGATGGACAGTGCTAGCATGTGCTTCACCTTGTAGTGGATCTGACGGTTGTTCTCTGTGCTGAAGCGCATAGGACACAGGGAGCATGTGAGGTCCAGGGCATTGATATGTAGAGACTGGATGTGGCGGACCATGTTGTAGCGGCTCTTGCAGATCTTGCTGCACACCAGGCAGCAGAAACCAGAGCGGGGGATGGTGCGGTAATACTGGGCAACAGTACCATCGGCGTCACTCATGGGGGCTTTTGAAGCTGCAAGGGAAGTAAATGGAACTGCATTCACACTGGTATTGAAGTTGAAGAAACATTGTACTTAGATAATTATCCCACTTCTGATTATGCAATTCAATGAGAGGAACCATAAAAAACTACCGCATGTAAGTTTAATTTTTTTATAGATATATGAGCTGGTGACGGCGAAAATCCGACTCTCTAAGTTGTAATAAAACGGCCTTTACATAACATATGATATCACCAAATTAGATTAATAAAAATGGCTCAGTATCTCAAACGGTACCGGCCATAATAGTCCCTTGTATAATGTGAAATTAATAGACCGCAAACTCATTAAGTATTTGTAAAATTAGTTTATTGTATGTCCGCCATCTTACGAGATATGAACATTTTCCCTCTTCCCTCTTTACACTTCTTCTATGAGCCCTGTTTAGAATGTTAACATTGGGATTTTTTATATCCTTGACAATATTGAGATATCAAGGGCACTTTCTTAAAACAAGTTTTCAAAAGTTTTCTCCTGAGAACGTCACTATGTTGCACTTGTGTGTTGTGCCTCTGTTTCACTTCCTATACACGGGCACATCAAGATCCACTTCCTCTTCTTCCTGCTGCTGATCTGGCTCATCAACAACAACCATGGCAACCCTGTCCTGATCCTCTCTTTCCATCTCCCGGATCTCCTTGATGGACAAAGACAGCATGTGCTTCTGCTTGTAATGGATCTGACGGTTGTTCTGAGTACTGAAGCGCATAGGACACAGGGAGCATGTGAGATCCAGGGCATTGATGTGCAGAGACTGGATGTGGCGGATCATGTTGTAGCGGCTCTTGCTGATCTTGTTGCACACCAGGCAGCAGAAGCCAGAGCGGGGGATGGTGCGGTAATATTGAGCAATGGTGCCATCGGAGTCACTCAATGAGGCCTTGGTGGCTGCAAGGGAATGAGAAGAAGCTGCATTCACACTGGTTTGATGAAACACTAAAAAACTAAGAGCTGCTTATCAAGTAGCACAGTGGTCTGGTTTTGATGAAGATGGACTGAAAGAAGCTACTGATATGGTTGCTGCTGCTGTTGGTTGTGTGGTTCAACTTCCAACCCTGCAATCTCTTTCAGCGACAATGGCATGTTGTGCATCTTCCTGTAGTGGATCTGGCGATTGTTCTCCGTTGAGAACCGCGACGGACAGAGAATGCAAGTAAGGTCCCTGGCAGCAATGTGAATGGACTTAATGTGGCGGATGAGGTTGTGTCTTATCTTGGACATCTTGTTGCAGACGACGCAGACAAAGCCATGGCGAGGGATGACGCGAACGTACTGCCCGGGGTCGACGGCGCCGTCACCTTCGACAACGAGGACTGCAACGCAAGGGAGAAAGAGTTACAGATGAAGGGACTACTATGTACAAGGTCAATGAAACAGTAAACATGGACTTTCTTCCGTTTATATAAAATATTTGTGTTCGACAATGTAGGAGTTATATTTTCTAGTCTTTCTAGCCGTCTTTAATTCCGTCATTTAAACCAACAAACATTTTCCAGCAAAATATAGGTTAAATTGAACACTGAGCGAGTCACCATCTTTTCGAATCTGTCTTATAAACACCACAAACACTTCTTTTCACTGATAATGCTGCTGCTGCATCTGCGTTCTTTCCTGCACCATCTTGGCAATCTCTTTCGCCGTGAGCGACAGCCCATGAACCTTCTTGTAATGGATCTGCCGGCTGTTCTCCGTATTGAACGTCCGCGAGCACAGACTGCACCCAAACGAGCCGGCAGCGAGCGCATGCTTGCCGTGCAGGTGGCGCACCATGTTGGCCCGGTTGCCGCTCATATAGTTGCAAAGCGTGCACACGATCCCGTGCCGAGGCACATTCTGGTAGTAGTCCTCTATCCGAACTTCCTCACCAGTCCCTGCAATGACGGAGCACGGTTTAGTTGTAGTTGCTCTGGTCGAGGTCCATTTCGCGCAGCTCCTTCACGGATAGCTTGAGCCCGTGCTTTTGCCGCACATGGATCTGCCTATGGTTAGACGTGGTGAAGGTCGCGCCGCACAGGTGACACGGCAGGCACTCGGTGGCCAGGTGCTTGGCCTGAACGTGTCGCCTGACATGCCCTCTTTGCTGAGAGGTGTAATTGCACTGGCGACAGACGAAGCCGTGGCGAGGGATGGACATTACCAGCGCGTCGGCTTCTTCTGGAAGCACAGAGAAAAAGTGGAAGAAGAGCAGCAAAAACAAGACTAAAACAAAACTAAACTATTGATAGTAGGTCTGATGTCTATTCCGTTCCATCTCCTCTATCTCCCTGGTCTTGAGCGTGAGCCCATGCTTTTGCTTCACATGTATCTGCCGGTTGTTCTGTGTGGCAAAAGAGGCATCACAGAGCGGACAGAAGATGTCCTTGACAGCTGTGTGTTTGGACCGGACATGCCGCTCAACATGAGCACGATTGGTTGAACGGTAGGGACAGTGGTCACAGAGCCAGCCATGGCGCGGGATGGCTGTGTAGCCGAGACCGCTGGCATGGTCTGGAACAAGGAAGGAGAAGAAATAGAGGAGGTGAGTCAAAGCAGCAGAACAAAAATCCTTACATTTTTTTCATTATCAAAGAAGTGGAACTAAACCCAAGACAAATTTATTCATAGTAGGCCTCATTTCTATTCTGTTCCATCTCCTCTATCTCCCTGTACTTGAGCGTGAGCCCATGCTTTTGTTTCACATGTATCTGGCGATTGTTCTGTGTGGCAAAGGAGGCATCACAGAGTGGACAGAAAATATCCTTGACAGCAGTGTGTTTGGAGCGGACATGGCGCTCTACATGGTCACGTTTGTTGGAGCGGTAAGGGCAGTGGTTGCAGAGCCAGCCGTGGCGCGGGATGGCTGTGTAGCCAAGACCGCTGGCATGGTCTGGAACAAGGAAAGAGAAGAGACAAAGAGAAGATAAGTTTTCTAGTTTAAAAGGAAGCAAAGGATCAACACAAATATGAATGAAATACGATTCTTAAATTTATTAATCTATGAATTCAATAGTCTTTAAGTTGTTCAACAGCCATGTCCCGAATCTCCTTTGCCTTAAGATTCATTCCGTGCTTCCTTCTCACGTGTATCTGGCGGTGGTTCTCCGTGGAGAAGACCTGACCGCACAGTGGGCAGTAGAGATTGAGCTCAGCTAGGTGCCTGGACCGTATATGCCGGACGACGTTCTGACGAATAGTAGAGCGGTATTCGCAAGAGTGGCAGCCAAAACCGTGCCGTGGAATCGCAACAACGTAAGACTCGGCATCTACAAGAATATAAAAAGTGGAAAAATCTTAATCTAATAATAAATAATTTATGTGGCTCATTTATCGAGGGTCTTTAGATGGGAAAACATTCTTTTATTCCTATGATAGATCACTGTGGTCTCATTTCTCTAATCTCTCTCATTGTCAAGTGCAACTGATGTTTTTTCTTCATGTGCCTCTGACGATTATTCTCAGTTGCAAAGGCGAATTCACAAAGCGGACATTGGAGATCCTTGATGCCAATGTGCTGCGACTGAATATGGCGAGAGATGTTAGGTCGGTAGGGAGACTGATATGAGCAGTGCTTGCAGATAAATATTCCTGGAGGTGAGCTTTCGTAGTAGTGCTCTGAAAGATCATTAGAAAGAGAAGAAGCCAGTCTTTAAAATCAAGTTCTATATTGTAATATTCTCATTCATTTATCCAATACCGCAGCAATTTCATTTGGCTTCAGAGTCATCCCATGCTTATGTTTAACGTGTCTCTGCCTATTGTTCTCTGTAGTAAAGGCATGTTCACACCAGGGACACTGAAGGTCTTTAATGCCAATATGACGAGACAGGACATGCCGGCCAATGCTGGTTTTGTAGGGACTCTGATATGAGCAGTGTTTGCAGTTAAAGAATCCGGGAGGCGAGCTTTCGTAGTAGTGCTCTGAAAGATCATAAGAGAGAGAGAAGCCAGTCTTATTTATTGTCTATCCTGAAATCGTTGGCGCAGTCAAATGATTCAATATTGTGGTCTGTCCAGCACTGCAGCTATTTCGTGTGCTTTAAGGGCCATTCTATGTCTATGCTTCACATGTCTCTGGCGATTGTTTTCTGTAGTGAAAGCAAGATCACACCAGGGACACTGAACGTCTTTAATGCCAATGTGGCGAGACTGGACGTGGCGCTGGATGCTGAGCTTGTTATTGGTTTTATACGGGCAAATGCGACAGATCCACCCAATGCTGGGAAGGTCCTGGATGTACGACTCAACATCTAGAAGAGACAGAAAAGGAAGACGAGGCTAGTGTCGGAAGAGGAATAAACAATTTCGTTTTGAGCACAATAAAATTCACACCATTACTGATAAAAATCTTTCCCAGATTAAGTATTTTTTTTTTAAATTGCTGATGAATGTTTTTCGAAGCCCTCTAAAGTCAACAAATCAAGAAGTTTGCGAAATTTGCCCCGTTCAAGGTCCACCGAGCCTGGTTCAACACCGTTAAGTATAACATGCTAAATGGACAGTAAAAAAATTGCGCAAGAACTCTTATTCTTGCATTCTCTGTAGCTTAACTTCACGACGTGAAACTTAACGCCAACATAAACGTTTTAAGCCAGTCTTGGCGGGACCAGAAGCATCAGCCAGAAATAAAATAGATATGCAGAGTATAATAAGTGCAAACTGTATTTATTATATTGTCAAGACAGATGAAACTTTAGTCCACATTCTCATAAGTCATGTACTTCTTCGCCACCATTTCTTCAATCTCCTGAGTCTTCAGCGTCAAACCGTGCTTCTTCCTAACATGAATCTGCCTCTGGTTGTCCGTCTTGAACTGCATCTCACAAACCGGACACGGCACGACCTGCAAGACAACATGCTTGGCCTGGACATGTCGGTGCATGTGTCCGCGCTGCTTCGACGTGTAAGAGCAATAGTTGCAGATCCAGCCGTAGCGGGGGACAGACTGGTAGCCGCTGGCTACATCTAGAAGACAAGGGGAGAAGAGGGAGGCTGTTGAGAACGAGGGTCTTTAATAGGAGGAGGATTCATGGCTAACAAGCATTTCTTCAATTTCATTGGCCTTGAGAGTCAACCCGTGTTTCTGCCTGACATGCACCTGGCGACGGTTCGGGTCTGAAAAACGCTGTTCACAGATGGGACATGGCAGTTCTTTAGAGCCGAGATGTTTGACCATATGCCGGCGAATGTAGCTCTCCCACTTGCTGGTATAAGTACAATAGTTGCAGAGCCAGCCATAGCGGGGCACGGAACGATAACCGCAGGACCCACCTAGAACGAAGATGGGAGACAAGGGGTCAAGATCACTCAAGGAAGAAGAGACTATCTTTCAACACGTCAAACGTGCATTCAAATCACCAAATAATAAAAAATCCCTAAGCTCTGTTTTGTCATTCATTTTGTATTTGCTACAACAATGTCAGTTATCGCTATAGTTCATATGCCCTCGGCTGGCAACAAGATCCTCTATCTCATTGGATTTCAGACTGTGCCCGTGCTTCTTCTTCACATGAATCTGCCTACAGTTCTTATTCGTAAACAGCTGCGGACACATTGGGCAAGGCAAATTCCTAGCACTGATATGCTTCGACTCAATGTGTCTGGTCATGTGGCTTCTCCACTTGGACGAGTACGGACAATAATTGCAGATCCAGCCAAAGCGAGGAACGGGTTGGTAGCCGAGGTCTACGTCTATAAGAGAAGGAGAAGCAAGGGTTCAACCATGGACCTGATAAAGCTTTACTTAATCTATATGGGTTCAGCATATTGCATTGTCGTTTAGACACTGCCGTCTTCCAGGAAACTGCGGTCAAATATCATCGGATAATAAAACTGATTAAATTTGTCTTTGTATTTTACAAGTGCAATTACGTTTATTTTTAACACTCCCCATTCTTGCAAATAACAGCTTCTTTTCTTAATCCATCATCCTCTTCCGATGCACTCTCATACAATGTCCATGCCTGCAATGATCCGTCTTGAACTTCTTGCTGCAGAACGGACACGCGTACATGGCGCCGTCAATGTGCTTCGCCTCGATGTGGCGCCTCAGAGTGGCGCGCTGCGACGACTGCTGGCCGCAGGAGGCGCACTCCCAGAGGCCGCCATCACGCCGCAGGAGAAGCGCGCTTACGAGGGCCGCGTTCTTGTTACGGTCGATTTCATCTGAAGTGGAGGGAGAAAGAACTCTTGAGGAAGGCCTCACTTGCACACACACTCTTACACAAACTATGCAAAAAGATTAATTCTTGTGCTCCTTATTGACGTGCGCAATCATCGTAAGTCTGCATCGCATAATGATCTTGCAGCTGGAGCACTGCCAGCCGTAGCGGAGCTTCTCCATCCGGCCGTCGGCTGCCTCCGTGGGAAGAGCGACCTCGGAGCGAGGAGGGCGCTTACTACGCTGACGGCGGCCCGAGGAAACAAGATTGCCATTCGGGGAAGAAGTTCGTTTGCCATTGTTCCTGGTTAAGGCTCGACCTGAAAGCCATAAAAGGAACATTGGCAAAACGAAAAATAAACGAAAACAAACTTAATAGAACAAAAGTTAAACAGATAACTTTAAAACCGATTTGGAGATAACATTTGACTTCATTTAAGTACAAGAACTTTATTTAATGTTCAAATTGGAAAACTGTCAGATAATCTAATATTTATTAAGAATAGTAAGGCATGAGATGCGCCCCCAAAAAGTGGCTCCTCTCATTCTGCAATCCCCCACAGCTCTTGCTCTTAAAAATCTTCCTGCACAGCAGACACGAGAAACTGTGGTTCTCCCGGTTCGGCATCAGGTTGCTGTTCACGTAGTCGTGCAGTCGGCCCCGCTGCTCTTTGGTCATGTGCACGACTATGTGACTGCGCAAGGAAGTGACGCCGCCGATGGTCTTGGCGCAATGGAGACAGGTGTACGAGGCCGGAACGCTCTCAGACTTTGTGATACACGAGTGCATTATGTCGGCAAGAATCTTGCTCAGGGCTTCCGCTTCGGCATCGTCAGACTGGATGATACCTGAAGAGGAAAGCGAGAAGAAGAAGACTGGGATCAAACGAGGCCCTTGTCTAATTGGTGTTCTCAAGAAAGTATATGCCTTTTAGAAAGTTTCTAGAGCGTATATTTCAATGATAAACTTTACCCATTTCAATATTAGTTATGTCGGCCTTTAATATTTGAGATGCTTGCTGAGGAAATGCATGGCAATGTCACATTTCGTCTTGGCCCGCTTAGACACAACCTTTCTACAGATAAGGCATGTATAGCTTGTGTCCGACTGAGGGATCATGTTCTCCGTGCAGAATGCATCCAGCCTCTCTGCAATGGACGCCTCCTTACGCATGTGTGTCAGCATATGGGCACGGTGATTGTACAAGTCACGTGACTGGACGGTGCACAACAGGCACTGGTAGCCGGCAGCATTCCGGTCCGTACAGTCCTGGATGAATTTAGCAATGTCGTAGGAGAGGTCGGAGGTGGGTGGTACTGGCGGGATGATGCCAAAGGCAGCAGCGTCTGTGCAACAAGAGAAAAGAAAAAGACTCATGAAAATTGCCCGATTGGATACCTCAGAAGGTTGCAAGGGAGGAAGACGGGGTATAAAAGGAGCCCCAGCCTAAAGCTAAGATATCTAGGCGGTTTTCGAGAAGGAAAATATGCAACCTTTCATGTAGGTATATTTTTATTTTGTTTGGAAAGTATCACATTCTCACATAATAAAAATAGAATACTACAGTGTTCAAAAATCATTTTCAAGAGTTCTTTATAGCAGACTATTAAGATTTGAGATGTTTGACAATGAAATGCATGCCAACATCACTTTTTGCTTTGTGAGCCCGATGGGACACCACCTTCCTACAAATTAGGCAGGTATAGCTTGTATCTGACTGGGGGATCACGTTCTCGGCACAGAATGCATCAAGCCGCTCAGCAATGGATGCCTCCTTGCGCATGTGTGTCAACATATGCACACGGTGGTTGTAAAAGTCACGTGAAAGGACGGTGCACAGCAGGCACTGGTAGCCGGCGGTATTCTTGTCTGTGCACTCCTGGATGAACTTGGCGATGTCGTACGCGAGGTCGGAGGTCGGCAACGGGATGAGGTGAAAGGCAGCGTCTGCGCGACGAGAGAGAAGAAAAGGACTTAATGAGAATTCAAGAGCACCATCCATTTTAAAATATTTTTATTTAATAGAACACCAAAATCTTTCTATTAACATATTAATGGAATGGCGCTTGGTGTTAACTCTCAAATTGTCCTGGTCGATCAAATAAGTGACGGAAAGACAACATTCTTCAATGTATAAAATAAGATTATTTATAGGATATTTTACACGTACTTAGTTTAATGGGATTAATTACAATATTGTGATGTCTGCCTCAATGCTTACAAGTACAAGGGTGGAGATACTTTTCGTTTAACTATTTCTAGGAATGTCTTGCATGATATGAATCCGCCTTTTTTCTACATTGCCGCTCCAGTGGTCATATTCAGGAAGGCCGCCTTCGACATCAGATGCTTTGACATGAAGTGCAACGGGATGTAGCCCTGATTCGACCTGCTCAGCACCTTCCTGCAGATCATGCACGAGAACGAGTTGTTCTCCTGGATGATGACGTTGGCCTGGCTGAACCGCTCGAGCGCGCTCCACACCTCCGGCTGCTGGCGCCGCAGGTGCGTCACCATGTGCGACCGGTGGTTGAAGGTGTCGCGCGAGCGCGAGGAGCAGATGAGGCACTGCCAGGCCTGGCCGTCGCGCGCAGTGTACTCGTTCATGTAGGCGTGGATCTGGGAGCTAACGGTGACGATCTCGAGGTCCAGGTCTGCCGCGGCAAATGAAAATGAAAAGAAAAAGAGGACGCAAAATAAGCATGATGATGTGCTGGCGAATAATATAGGCTTATATAGTTGCTGTAAAGTTTATTATTAATATTAAATGTAATAGAACGGCCACCACCAACACATGATCATGATTATTTTTACTAGTCCTTATTTCTCATTTTATTTCCGTTTCAACTACACCGTACAGACTAATTCATTCTCGTCATAAACTTCCTAAGGTCAACATTCTTCAACGAGATCTCCTTGTGAGTGGCGTACATGTGCGACTGGAAGCTGTTCTTGGACCGGTACTGCCGCTTGCATATCGGGCAGAAGTACGCGACGTTCTCGTTCAAATGCTTGTCCTCAAAGTGCCGGCGGATCATTTTGATCACCTTTCCGCAGAGCAGACACATCTTGCCGCCGGGGCCGGCGTCGGTGGAGTTCTGAGCAATGTAGGCATCCACCGAGCGGTCTGCAAGAGACGGAAGGAGGAGTGCAGAGGTATGAATGCGAGGACGACGAGAAGTTGGACGAAGACGAAAATCGGACAGAGACAAGTTGATATGCTGCTTCTATTTTAAGGCCTTCATAGCATGAATATGTATCTAGAAAGAGGCGAACTGCTTGAGATCGACCCCTTTCCACTCCTTGTGATATCTCGACACATGCACCGCGAGGCTGTTTCTCGTCCGGAACGTGCTCTTGCACGTCGGGCAATTGTAACTCATGCCGTTGTGAAAGTGCGCGTCCTTCAAGTGGTTCAAGATCTTCTTGATCACCTTGCCGCAGATCTTGCACACGTAGCCGTTGGCGGAGGGAACGGCGTACTGCTTGATCAGGCTGGAGGAAGAGTTGCGACGGGAATAATGGTTGTCTTTGCCTCCGCTGCCAACTCCAGCACCGTCTAAAAGAAAGTGGAAACCCAGAATTACTTTTAGGCGGTTTTGGGGCTGGGCGGAGGCAAACTGGCAAAAAACGATGTAAACGAAAAAGGAGAGATGGCAAAGATAATATTCAAATAGAAAGTGTCGCTATATTTACTGTCAAAAAACGAATAAGGTACTTTTTAAATGGTGACTGGCTTCTGTTAATTTCTGAAATATATCGATCTAATTTTCACTGGCATCATCTTTGATAGCAAACTCTTCAATGTCAATTCCCTTCCTCTTCCACTCTTTGTGAACTCGATACAGATGGTCTTTGAACGTATAGCAGTTAGAGTGAGTGGATTGGCAAGCAGGACACCTGTACTTTGTCGCAGGCAGATGTTTCTTCCTCAAGTGGCGCATAATATTATTCTTGTAGACTCTGTTGCAGAGGGCGCAGTGCAGGCCGCCGTCCACGCGCGTGACGTGTCGCATGAGGTCAAACCGCCGCACAGGGTCGTCTACAAGCAAGAGAGGATTGCATGAGCAGGTTACTCAGTGATGGCGAAATCCATCACGTCCAAGCCCTTCCACTCTTTATGCGAGCGGCCCAGATGGTTCTTAAAGCTGGCCCTGTGCTTGTATACTTTGTCGCACTCTGGGCAGCGGAAGGACTGTTGGACGTCGCGCAGCAAGTGCAGGTTGAGCACATGTCGCACCATGTGCTTGCGCTTGCCCAGTTTGCGGCCGCACACCTTGCAGAGGAAGCCATCATCCGCGGGCTCGAAGTGCTCCACGGCCACGTTCGCCCTCGCCGTCGAGGAAGGGTTCGAGTCTAGGAAAGAGAGCAGAGGGAAGAATGGATCACTGCTGCTCCTGCACCTCGTAGGTCAGACAATCTTCGAGCTTCAATCCCTTAAGCTCTTTGTGGTTTCGATGAACGTGCATTTTGAAGGCCGGTCTCTTGCTATTCTTGTACGGACACCTTGGGCAGATATACATCCTGCCGTCGTAGAAGTGGACGTCACGCAGGTGGTCGAGCAGCGTGCTGATCTGCTTCACGACGTGCCCGCAGATTTTGCAGAGTGCCCCGTCCGTTAATCTCGTTACATGGACGAGGAGATCTACAACAAACAAGGAGAAAGGCGGGATCACAAGAGTGTCTTTATCACAGCACCTAATTATACACAATGCACTCATCGAGGTTAAGTCCTTTCAGCTCTTTATGGTGACGATAGACATGCTTTTTAAAGGCTTCTCTTTTGCCAGCCTTGTAGTCACACCGCGGACAACAGTAGACTTTGCCATCATTAAAATGAGTCTCTTCTAGATGCCAAAGCATTGTTTTCACATTCTTCACGACATGCCCGCAGATCTTGCACAGCAAACCATCAGCTAGTCGTGTCATGTGGATGTGAAGATCTACAAGGAAAGGAAGAAAAATGGTGTCAATGTTGTGAACAGCAGACTTTATTGGCACTATCATTTTAAGTTCCACAAGAACACCAATCACTCATACACAATGTACTTGTCAAGACTTGTTCCTTTCAGTTCTTGGTGATGACGATAGAGATGCGTTTTAAAGGCCTCTCTTTTGGGAGCCTTGTAATCACATTGTGGACAAGTATAAAGTCTCCCATCATGAAAATGAGTCTCTCTAAGATGCAACCGCATTGTTTTAACATTCTTCACAACTAGCCCACAGATCTTGCAGAGGGTCCCATTGGCTAATTTTGTCATGTGGTCGCGAATATCTACAACAGAAGGGAGAAGAACGGTGTCAATGCTTTTGAAGAGTTGGCTTTATTATAGCACTGTCATGTCTTGATATTAGAATCACTCATACACAATACACTGATTCGTATTCAGTCCTTTGAGCTCTTGGTGATTTCGCATGATATGCTTCTGGAACGCCTGCCGCTTTCCAGCCTTGTACGGACACCGTGGGCAGACATACTTCCGCCCGTCATGAAAATGAACCTCCCTCAGATGCTGCAGCATGTTGGGCATCTTCTTAGTCACGTGGCCGCACAGTTTGCAGAGCACGCCGTCGGCCAGCGTCGTCGTGTGGACTTGAAGATCTACAACAAATGGAAGAAGACATGACTGCAAACCTCTAGGGAGACTTTCTGTGCACAATGTAATCGTCTAGGATTCTGCCCTTGCTGGATTCCTTATGCTGTTGAAACATGTGCTTTTGGAAGGTGTTCCTGGTCCGGTATTCTTTTTCACAGTCCGGACACCGATAACGCCTGCCATCGTGAAAGTGAGTGTCTTGTATGTGGCGCCGCATATTGGCCAGAGCCTTTATGCTCTTGGAGCAGATCTTGCACTCGTACACCTTGTTGACCACGTTCCGAAAACAATACTCGTCTAGATCGGTCTCTTGGAGCGTGATCGTTACACCGCCACACTCTCTGGGCTCGCGCTTAATGCCAGCCTGGCTTGTCGTTCCCTCTCCTCCGCTTCCTAACGACATTTCCATGGCCATCATGAGCAGGGAGGACGGCGACGCGGCCACAACAAGAGACTCCGCTGACGAGGGCGTGCCATCTAGAAGAGAGGACTCGCTGTGAGCAAGGCTGCGAAGAAAGACAAGTTCGACCGATGCCATCTCAGTCCTTGGGCTTGTGGTAAACATGGCCTTGTAACTTTACAGACGAATTAGAGCGTTTAAATGGAGTGATAAAGCTGCTCAGCTCTGGACTCTGAATCTGTTAAGGTCGACGCCCTTCCAGTCAGGATGCAGTCTGCGCACATGGTGGTAGATCGCCTGCCTGCTCTTGAGCTGACACTGGCACGTAGGGCAGAAGTATGCGACGCCGTCATCAGAATGGATGACCTTCATGTGGCGGGATATCATGGCGCCTTTGATCACCTTGCCGCACAGAGTGCAAAGGTTGCCGTTCTCGACGGGCACAGAGTAATTGGAGATAAGATCCTTCACGGGCATGGATTCAGGGGCAACTGGAAGAAGATAGAGAAGAGAGTGCCAATGCCGCGATCAAGCCGAAGTATTAAGAGAGGACGAAAAGTAAAATGTCAACGAGAAGTACTTCCGATTGTTCAGATCAATGATAATATATATTTATTTAATTTGTAATCTTTTCGAGAATCTTTTAGACATTATTTATAAATTCAGCCGGTATTTATTTAGTAGTTTTTCTGGACCTTAAACTTTTTGAGATTCACCCCTTTCCAATCTGGATGGGAATATTGAACGTGAGAATACATGAGGTCTCTGTATCTGAATGACAACTGACAGGTGGGACAAAAGTAGGAAGACCCATCATCAAAATGAAAAGCACCCATGTGCCTTCTGATCATATTTGCCTTGATAACCTTTCCACAAATTGTGCACAGATCTCCATTATCAGTCTTCACAGAGTACTCCCTGACCATTTCTTTCAGCGTTGTACAAGCTGAAATAGACAAGAGAAAAGGCAGTCTCAATCACTGTACCACTTTAAACTTTGAAATGTCTATTCCTTTCCAGTCTGGGTGAACTGCTCTAACATGACTGTACATGAGGTCTCTATAGGCAAAGGAGGTCTGACACGTAGGGCACTGATATGATGTACCATCATCAAAATGCATGGCTCTCATGTGCCTTCTGATATTTCCATTCTTGATTATTTTTCCACAAAGAGTGCACAGATCACCCGTTTCAGCCTTCATTGAGTACAGCTTGATCATTTCGTCCATTGAAGAACAAGCTGAAACAAACAGAGAGAAAGGGAACTGGATCACTTCACCACTTTAAACTTGGAAAGGTCAATCCCCTGCCAGTCTGGATGTACTGCTCTAACATGATTATACATCATGTCTCTATATGCAAAGGAAGTTAGGCAGGTCGGGCACTCAAAGGAAGAACCGTCATCAAAGTGCAAGGCTCTCATGTGCCGCTTTATCTTTCCATTCTTGATGATCTTGCCACACAGGGTGCAGAGGTCTCCATTATCAGTCTTCACCGAGTACAGCTTCAGCATTTCTTTCATGGACGAATAAGCTGAAATCAGACAGAGAAAAGAAGAAGCACTGAATCGCCTGAATCGAACTGTTCACTATTCATTCCCTGATCTGGAACTGGTTGAGGTCAACTCCCTTCCAGTCCGGATGCACCTTATTCACATGATATCGCATAAGCTGCTTGTTCTGGCAAGTCATATCGACGCACACCGGGCACTTGAACGACCCGCTGTGGTTGTAGTGGATGTCGCGCATGTGCCGCCGGATCATCTTGCAGCGAATGACCTTGCCGCAGAGCAGGCAGAGGTCGCCGTCGCGGGCGAACGTCACGTACTTGCTCAGCATTTCGCGTAAGCTTAGCTGAGAAGAGTGATCTGCAAGAGAGCAGTAGAAGGAGGAAAAGGCCGATTGAGAAATAAGAAGGTTCGTCACAAGATATTTTCGTTTTATTCGTCATATTGAGCAAAGTTTTCTAAATCTACTCCTTTCCACTCCGGGTGATTCTTGTGAACGTGAGTAGACATGGTTGGTTTATTCTTGTACGCGCTCTGACAAATGGAGCAAAAATAGGTCTTCCCTCCGTGAAAATGACTACTCCTGAGATGTCTGCCAATCTTCTTCGCCTTCACGATCTTGTGGCATAGCTTGCAAAAGTCGTTGCCGTCTTGGGTCTTGGAGGAATATCTGGCAACCAGCTGTCGCGTGCTGAGCGGGAGCCCGTCTTCATCTACAAAACAAACAGAGGAAGGCTCTCAATGATCTCGCACGAGGAAGTCGTCGAGGCCGAGGCCCTGGAACTCAGGATGTCGGTTGCGCTTGTGGTAGTAGAACCGCATGCGCGTTTCGAACGTGATATTGCAGGTCGGACAGCGGTAGTAGCCGTCAGAAAAGTGGTGCTCTTTGAGGTGCCGGCCGATCTTCTTATTGCGGAACACCGTCTGGCACAGATTGCAGAGGTCTCATTCGTTAACTGTAGGGCAAGAGTGGAGTCGGGCGAGCTCTTTTATATAATATAAAATGGATGAGAAGAGAGCGTCAGAATGGAGCGTCAACAAGTTCCTCCCTACTGAGAGCGAGTGGAATGGAAACGCTGTTAACTATCGTGTCCCTCTTCTCTGGGTGTCGATGAAAGATGTGCAGCATGCAGGATCTCCTGGAATTCATGACGCTCCCACACGAGGACATGGGGCACGCGTAAGACGGGCGCCGCTTCATGTGCTTGGACAGCAAGTGTCGCATAATCTTGAAAGATCCGTGGCCGACAATGGATTTGTTGCAGAGCTTGCACAAGACTTCCTTTTTACTGATGATCTCCACGTGCGTCTTGAGCAGAGCCTCGGCGCGAGCTTCGTTGGCCTTGACGAGCGCATCCTCGTCATCATAGCCGCTCGCTGAAAGAGTGAATGGACAAACCTGAGTCATGCCACGTCATTAGTCCAGATCTATATTTCAGTTCACTCTAAAGCTATTTAGGCTAAATCCCTTCATCTCGGGGTGTTTTCTGACAACATGCGACCCGAACGAATTCCTAGTTGTGAACACATGCCGACAGACCGGACACTGGAACGTCTGCTTCCGCTCCAGGTGCATGTCCTGCAGGTGGCGCTTCAGATTCCACTTCTTGCTAATGATCTTGCCGCAGAGCTTGCAGAGGAAGCTGTTGGGCTCGACGCCGTTCGGGACGGTGTGCTGCTCGATCATCGCGTCGACGTCGGCATCGTCATTTGAAACTGCTGCAACCAAGAAGAGGAAAGGTTCAGTGGTTGCAGCAGATTTCAAATTTAAACAACGATAGGACTATAAATAAACATCTTTATTACGGCTTCATGCAGACATCACTCGGTTCTAGTAGGAAGGACGCTTCTTAGGATTTTGAAACTCCTTGTGTGATTGGGACATGTGTGATCCTAACGAATTTTTGGTCTTGTAGAAGTTGAGACAGTAGCTACACTGATAGTTTGATTTGAGCTCAGTGTGCTGGTCTTTCATGTGCCTTCTCAGGTGCCATTTGGAGGTCTTGATAACCTTGCCACAGATCCTACAGAGGTTAGCGCCGTTGCCAAGCGGCTGAGTGTGCAGCTGCATCAGCGTGTCAATCTGCCGGCCAGCCTCGGCCTCGTCGTCGTCCAGCACCACTGCAACGAGAACGGGGGAGAACTGGCTTGGAGTATGAATCACACAAACGACACGACCATAAAATTTTAAGAAAGCAAATATATGTGACTGTATTTTTGCCTATTCAGACGACGGCACTTTAAATTGATCCAAGGGAAATCCTACAAGCTCCTTGTGGTACTTGTAAATGTGAGAGTAAAGGCTATTTTTGTTCGGATACGTCCGCTTGCAAGAGGGGCACATGTACGAGGAGTCGCGCTCCAGATGCTGGTCCCGAATGTGTCTGCGCACGTTGCAAGCCTGGCGGATGATCGTCCCGCACAGGGTGCAGAGAGTGCCAGTCGGGCCCAACACGGTGCTGCTCTGGACAAGCTGGTCTACGCTCTGTTTAGACGTGCGGGCAGTAAAAGCGACATCTGCAACAAACAGGGCAAGACGGTGACAAGAGGCATTGGAGTCGAAATTCTATGTTTTTACACAGGAAAGCCTTTTACAGAACAGAATAAATCAGAGGCTAGTTTTTCATTTTGATCCTAAACAAAGCTCCTTTTATTCACTTTATAAGACAGTCTATTCTATATCATGAAACACCCTGATATGGTGAAGCAGAGAGGTTGTGGATGAATTGTACTTTAACTCTGTGCCACAAAAATTGCACTTGGCCTTAGTACGTGTCTGGTTGAGTCTGAAATGCTTCCAAGCGTTTGAGTTGCCCCTAACTGAGACCCACTGTTCACTGCTTTCTCCATCCTCTCTCCAGATATCCAGTGCTGTAGACGCTTGGGCTGAAGAAGAAGGAACGAGAAGCAGTGGGTGTTAATTATGGGATCCACTTGCTCAAGCACAAATTTTAGTTATTATGCAAAATGTAAATACCCAATGAAGTCAAAGGAATTGCCAGAATGCCCCAACACAATACAACTTTTCAACCTTAGAAGGTGCTTTATTTTGGAAAGGCAATATTTTGAATCTAGTCTACATCATGATATCTCTTAATATGGTGGATCATTGATGACGTGGAAGAAATATAGTTCAATTTAGTGCCACAAAAATTACACTTGCACTTAGTACGTGATTGGTTGAGTCTGAAATGCTTCCAAGCCTTTGAGTTGCCCTTAACTGAGACCCATTGCTCTTGGCCTTCTCCATCCTCATTCCAGATGTCCACGGCTGAAGAAGCTTTGTCTGAAGTAGAAGGAACGAGATACAAAAAGAAGCACTTAAACCAAGAAAAAAGGCTTGTATTTCCCGTCATCACAAAGAAGTGGAATTCAAGTTATCAAGCAATTAGTCTATTAAATGGCTTCTCTTCAAATGCTTCAGTAGCGTGGTTGTGGCATTGGTATGAATGTACTTGGTGCCACACAAAGTGCACTTAACTTTTGTACGGGTCTGGTTAAGTTTGAAGTACATCCAAGCCTTAGAGTTCCCTTTAACTGAGATCCACTCTTCATCATTGCCTCCTCCTCCTCCATCCTCCTCCACCCAGAGGTCCATTGCTGAAGAAGCTTGGGCTGAAGGAGAAAAAGGAGGAAGAAGGAGAGATACAAAGATGTCGATAATATATTTCATTATACTTTTTTCAGCACATTGTATACGTATTTAACTTGGGAATACATGTGCTTAAATAGAGGAATCCTAGTCTATTAAATGGGCTCTCTTGAGATGCTTCAATAGCCCACTTGTGGCCGAATTATGAAGATATTTGACGCCACAAATAGTGCACTTTGCTTTTGATCGCGATGGGTTCAGTTTGAAATACTTCCAAACTTTTGAACTGCCTCCCGTAACCAAGATCCACTCTTCTCCGTCCTCTGCCCATATGTCCACTGATGCTGAAGAAAAAGGAACAAGAAGAGGAGATTCAAAGAAGCACTTACAATATATATTTTGTCTTTCATAACAAAGAATAAGTATTAATAACTTAGTAGTCGATTAAATCATGGACTCTCTTCAGGGGCTTAAGGAGTGTGGATGTGGTCGAGCTATGAATATACTTGCTTCCACATAAACTGCATTTGAAGAGAGCAGAAAGAAGATCGGGATTATCGGGACAGGGTTTAAAAGTTTTAGTGAAATATATATTTTGACAATTTATATCCTTTAGCACGTCAGGTACATACCAAAGCATTCTGCAACCCGATTTCATTCAACAGAAGTCTCATTTACATTTACAATGAACCTATTCGGATCAAGGCCTTTCCACTCTGGATGCTTCTGATTCACATGAGTCTTTAGGAGCTCAGCAATCTTGAATATCTTCTCCGGACACCCTGGACACCGATAGCGCACTCCCGTATCAAAATGCGAGACGAGGAAGTGCCGCTTCACGTTCTTGCTCAGCTTGATGACGCGCTGGCAGATGAGGCACAGTTGGCCGCTGTCGGTGGTGCACACCTGTGTACGGATCAGCTCGTCCAGCTCGTCAGCTGCAACAACAAACCGGGTCAGTGCATGAGCTGCTGCTTGCTGCTCCCGTCGGTCGTGTTGACCGCGTGCTCTTCAAAGTCGAGCCCCTTCACGCCCTTGTGGCTGCGGTAGACGTGCGATCGGAAGGCGTTCTTGGTCCGCAGGATGGACGGGCACAATGGGCAAGCGTACTGCTTGTCCGCAAACAGGTGTTTGTCCTCAAAGTGACGACGCATGTTGCTAATATGGGTAGTTGAGGTGAAGCAGATCTGACAAACGTAGCCGCCATTCGGACCGCTAGAAGGCTTCACGTTGGCGTTTATAAACGAGAGGCGCTCCTGACGTTCACGGCCCGCGGTTAAGGCTACAGGGTCTACAGCTACACCAGTGGACGAGAGGAAGAGCGAAGGTGAGGAGGGAACAGCTAAAACGAACAAGAGGATGACGTGTACCGAACTCGCTATATTTATTCATGACTTAATCTTGTACAATACACTTTCTAACGTCTAAACCGTACATATCAGGATGGAGTCTCTTAATGTGGCTGTTGAAAGAACGCTTGTTTGTGTAATGACTTTTGCATGAAGGGCATTCATAGACCGGTCCAGCCATGTGGCGCTCTTCAAAGTGCCTTCGGAGATTGGTGGATTGGGCGAGTGCAGAGCCGCATGGCAAGCAGACCTTGCCCGTGGCGGTGTCCGCCAACTGGTGCATCGTGTACTCTTCAAAGCTCATGTTGCCTAAGTGGAGGGAAGTCCCTGCAAAGGCGAGCAACTTTTATTCCAAGGATTGCGCTAGATGAGCTTTCAATGCTGAAATATTTCGACAACTTTCTAAAAAGTAAAATTTTGGTAGAATTCTTTCCTTTACAAGAATGACGAAGACAAAAGGCGATTGAAGAGGAATTTGAATTTAGTAGTAAGTAATAGAAATATATTTTAACCATTTCAAAGATTTAATAATTGTTCACAGCACACTTCCTCGGATCTAATCCTTTCAGATGAGGATGGGTTTTCATTATATGCACATTTAGATGGGACGTTCTCTTGAACACCACATTACAAACCGGACATGAATAACTAATCGTGCCAACCGAGTGCCTCTCATTAAAATGCCGCCGGATATTCTTCTGATGCTTGATGACAACGTTACAGAGCAGACACGCGCTGCCGCCGTCGACATCAGCCAGGTGGCTGCTCACGAAGTCCTCGTAGCTCAGCTGGCTCGAATCTGGAACAGGGTGGGGACATTGCATGAATTCACCACTGCTGCAGTTTGGATGACGATGCCACGCATTTGCTCGGATCTAAGCCTTTCAAGCCCGGATGTATGGAGGCGATGTGCCCGCGGAAGATCCGCTTGTTCTTGTACACACGGCCGTTATCACACATCGGACAAACGTACGTGGCGGCGGCGCTATTGTGCTGCTCGTTAAAGTGGCGACGGACACTATTGGTGCTCTTGAAACTAGACTGGCACGGGAGACACGCATGTCCGGCATCTGTAGTTGCAACACTGCTCTCTAAATAGTCCTGGTATTCCATGAATTGATCTGCAAAAAGCGGAGAAACAAAAACACTTTTCACTGGGCTGGCTCTCTCACTATGCACCTATTTGTGTCCATTCCCTGCAAGTGAGGGTGATGCTTGGCCAGGTGGGCTTTGAAACTTCGCTTGTGCTTGCAAAGGGTTTCGCACATAGGGCAAGCGTAAGTGAAGCTTCCATGCTGTTCGTTAAAATGTCTGCGAATGTTGCCAGGGTTGCGGAAACTAGACTTGCAAAGGAGACATGCTGCTCCCAGGTCTGTGGTCACAACGCTCTCCTTGAAATACTTCCTGTAGGCTAAAGCGTTGTCTCGCCAATCTGGAAAATGGGAAACAAACTGGCTTCACTACAAAGTCTCTGAGGGCAAAACACATTTGCTAGTGTCCAAGCCGTACAGATCAGGGTGGCTGCTCTTTACATGCTGAGACAGGGAACGTTTAGATCTGTAGATTTTAAGGCATCTTGGGCACTGGTACGTAAGCCCTTGGTCAACGTGCTGTTCTTGATAATGTCTTCTTAGGTTTGCAAGAGAGGAAATAGTCCGGCCACACAAAAGGCAAACTTTTCCATGTGCTGTATTAGCGATTTTGGACTCAACATAGTCCTTGAAAGTAAGTCCAGAACCTGAAAGAAGCACAGGCATGACTACCAGGAATTCTGTTGGGCGGCGCACTTGTTTAGATCGATGCCTCTTAAATGTGGATGGCGAGAGCTAATGTGTCCGGAGAGGTGTCTCTTGACCCTAAACTCCCTGGCACACGCAGGACACGTATAGAGAAGCCCACTGTCTTCATGCTTTTCACGAAAATGTCTTAAAATATTGGTGGCATGCGCGATCACTTTGCCGCAAAGCAGGCACGCCTTTTTCATGTCATTAGTGTCGGCTAGTTTGGTTTCGACGTATTCTTCGTAAGAGAGTCCTAAAACGAGAAGAGAGAGAAAGGCTGAATTCAGAGCGAGTCAATTGGATCCGGGAGCATGTTTACTTCATCGCCGTCGTCGTGTCCAATGAGCGGAAAAGACTCTCCCGGCAGGTGATCTTCATGTCCCATCATGGCTGGAAACGCTGACGCGTCGTGCTCTTTCTTCACGTGCCGCTCCAAGATTCTCTTGTTCTTGCACACGAGCGCGCACTCTTGACACACAAAGGTCTGGTTGCTGTGCTGCTCGACAAAGTGTCGGCGAATGTGGGTCCGGAATTTGGAGCCGCACAGCAGGCACAGCTTGCTGCCGTCATCCTGCTTCACGAGGTGTTTATTGAGGAATTCGTCATAGTCGGGAGTCGCAGTGGAAGAAGTGTCGTTCAATGGGTTGAAAAGCAGGCCTATAAGCAGAGCGAAGAATAAGAAGAGGCTCCAGTTGGTAGGCACAGCTATGAAAGTTTTAAAATCGAGAAGCGAAATAGTCTACCAGAAAAATCCTGTGTTGAGTTGTCAATAGATATAAATATTTATTCAGAAAGTCTTAATGTAATCACGCATTAACACAACATTGTTCCAAGTCTATCCCCTTAAGCTGAGGGTGGCTTGTGGAAATATGCTCCTGCAGACGCCTCTTTTTAGCAAATTGCTTCCCGCAGACCTGCACCGGGCAAATAAAGACAACTCCCTGGTCCTCGTGCCGGTCGGTGAAGTGCCGCCGCAGCGACGTCTTGGCGGACAGCGCGACGCCGCACAAAAGACAGACGTGGCCGCCGTTTTCGGCCCGGGCGGTGCTCGTGGCGCGGTAGTCTTCGTAGGAGAGGCCGCAGTCTAGAAGAACGGATGGGCCTCAGAAGGAGAAGAAGCCACGGAAGCGACAAGAGTTACAAGAGACAGCGGAGGAAGAAGTAATCGTTACCAAACCCGCAGCATAATTTCATATTGATAGCATCAACAAGGAATTTAACAATAGATGGAACCCACACAAGAAAATGTTTGAACCCGCATTGGAATCCTGACGAAACAGCAACAATATCCGAAATATAATAATAAAAATGGTACATTTTGGGGCTGGTGTCTCCACCAGGAGGGCGTCGCTCCGCTTGCGGACTCGCACCGCTTCGCGCGCACCCTCCACCCCGTCAAATGATTGGTTGACACCTACCTTTGGCTCCCTGCGCGCCTCCCGCGCCGGACGTGCCCGCACCCTCCTCATCGTAGCCAGCCATGTCGCCCTCCGCACCCTCGTACGACTCGTAGTCGCCGTAGCTCTCGTCGCCAAAGTCGCCCTCCAGAGTCTCGTCCGCAACCACGTGTGCGGCGGCGGCAGCCTCAGTCTTCACCGGGGTCACGTCTTCGATGTCGTCGTCAGCCACGTTGGCAACGGCCGCAGCCGCGGCGGCGGCAGCAACCGACTTGGGTCTGGGAGGGAGTGAGGCGCGCTTCTTTCCGGGCGGTGGACCACCGTCCCCGCCGCGGTCCGGTGGCACTGAACCCCGCTTGAGCGACGACGGCCCTGGTTCTGACTTGACGGGTGCGCCCGCCCCAGCGCCGTTGTTCTGGGTCAATCCCTTGATCTGGAGGTCCTCTGCCACTGCTAGGAAGGCATTCAGCTCCTCCTGTCCCACGTTCACCTCTCCGTAGTACATGAAGTCGAGACAGTGCTGAAGGTGCGCCGCCTTGATGCCCCTGAGGTAGATGCTTGGGTGTGGGTGCGGACTGAGCCTGGAGAGTGCCGATCTGAAGAATGGCGAGCACGCCGACAGGATGACCTTGTGCGCCTGGAGCGACGCCTCGGACTGATCACAGAGGAGGGTGACATCGAAGAACTGCTCCGTCTCGCGGAGGTCCTTGAAGCTGTGGCTGATGTTGGCCTCGAAGTCGTTCCACTTGAGGCAGAACTTGTCGGTGGAGCCCATGGTGGGGCGGGGATGGTGCCGGGGGCGTGGGAATCGGTGGATGGCTGGGATAGACGCCGATTTCAAAGATGGAGGCTTCTGGTTGCGAGGCGTTCACCGCGGGGAATGAGGAAAGAAAAAGAGAAAGAAGGGCTGCTGAGGGCGGCTCTGAGCGGACTTGCCGCGTCGGCAGATAGTCAGGGACGACGAAACTGAAGTAGGACTGAAGCCAATTGTAGACTCGATATTTAATACTGTGCATATCGAATCGTCTTATAGAATGGAGTAATATATTGAAAATGTAATTTATTCTTGACATACGTTGTTGTATATTCATCCGTTTATTGTGCTCAATTAAAACTTTCTAGCGCAATTGTTAGTCCTTTGGCACCGCCAGACAACATAGGCGTCGTCCCTAACAAACCGACGCTAGATTTGATGCATTTTTCTTTTTCTCTCCTCTCCTCGACTAGAGTCGGACTCAGCCGGTAGAAAAAGGGCTTCTAGGCTGAACCAAACTAGGGCTGGATTGGCCGGTCAGATCGCTCACGACTAAGCCCTTCTTTTCAATGAGCTCCGGCTCAGTGGCCCTGCCGAGCTAGATCTCAAAAAACTAGACTCGGCTTGAGACCCATACATGGGCATCATGCTAATTAATATCTATGGTCATTATTACTATTAATAATTTTGCCATTTTTCTTCATTTTACAACCTAAGCAAATAGTAGTAATGTTAAATTGGGAAGAACATATTTTCTATGTAGTCACTACCCTTAACATTTATTACAGAATCAGGTAAAATAAAGATCGGTAGGCTGGTTTGGCAGCAGTTGGCTGGCTCCACACTGAATATCTAGTCTCCCGACCAAAACTAGATTTCTCGATTTATTCTGAATTCTGCTACAAAATTGACAAGCCGTGCGCTCTGGGATTTTTTCTTTTATTATTAATTACAATTTCCCCATATGTACGTATAGTATTTGGCAAATTCTGCACCGGTATTCATATTCGCTTATTTCGCTACATCTCGTAATGTAACTGATTACTATTTCACTTGAATATGCAGTACACCCCAAAAAAGTTCAAATAATATATCATATAGAAAACTGACTCATATAGAATGTATACATTAAATACTATCATCATTCTACTAACCAGCAGTGGAGATCTAACCAGTGTGAATGTTATAATTACACTGCCAATTAGTATGTATCAACTATTAACATAGACCACAGAAATGGGTTGCAGCGGTCTGGTCTACATTTCAGTATTACAGGTATTACTTAACTCATTGTTGGAACCATGTTGGAACAATACGTAACGATACTGTGTTATTTAAATGTTTCGTTTTAAACGTAATTTTCAAGAAAATATGTTTTCTTAAACAAATGACAATACGTAACGCTATTGTATTATTTAAATACTCATTTTCTTAAAAGCCATTTTCGAAATTCAGAAACACATTTTTCTTTTTTCAACGTACATACTTATATATTTTGAATACTTTGAACATACACGGATACAGTAGAAATTTGAGATTGACCAAAAATACAAGATGATCTTCCGCGCGCTTTTAACCGATTCAATGCATGTAGAGAGCGTCATTCTCCTTAAGCATAATAGCGGACGATTTGGCATCGAGGAAGAGCTCTCCCATGTCCTTAATATCATCCTTGGCGATGCTCTTCCGACCGGATATCTTGGCCGTGATGGCCGCCGGCGTCAGCAGCTGCACGGCATAGCGCAGCGTGGTCTTGGACCCGACCTCAGCCAGCACCTGCAGCGCCTCGTCCTCGACTGTGAGCCCCTCGGTGGCGGCGCGGATCTTGATGATCTGGCCCATCTCCTCCATGGTGTACGGCATGGTCCGGATGATGAGCAGGCGGTCGAGGAGGTCGTGAGGGATGCCGTGCGGGGAGACGATATCGCCGGTGCCGCGGATCGTGCACTTCCCGCGGTTGGTGGCGAAGATGACAATCGGGGAGATGGTGCTTTCAAGGGCTCTGGAAAGACAGATAATCTTCTTAGTCTTATAAGTTATTTCTCATATGAAGGAAGGGATCGAATCATTTACTCGAATTAGCACTGGAAATTATAGCATATTCCATGCAAAATTATTCTTTGTGAGCGGATCGTTAAAGTAAGGTCTTCTTAAATGTTTGAAGAATATGAACTAAATGTGAAAAAAAAATCATTTACCTGTGGAGGTAAGTGAAGCACTCGATATCGAGCATGTGCACCTCGTCGATGAAAAGCACTCCGGGCACCAGCTCAGCAATGCCATCGTCGATATACTTGTTCACCACCTTGTTGATCTCCTTCCGCAGCTTATCCGTGATCTCTGTCTTTTTGGGCTTCATCAGCTGACCCATCATGGAGAGGATATCCTGCCCACCCTGCGGCCGAGCGTTCGCCGCGTCCAGGTCGTGCAGGGTCACGTCCTGGATCACCTCCTTGCGCTTGTGCACGTCGCCCTTGGGCAGCGGAACGTACTCCTCAGCCTCCAGGTCGAACTCGGTGGCAAAGGTGTCGCTGCGGCCCTGACGCTTCACCGCGCCGCTGTTGGCCTCAATGTAGATGACGTCACCGACCTCCACGCGCTCTTTCTGCATCGACTCGTAAATGGAGGGGTCCAGCTTAAGCTGCTTCGTGCCCTTGGCAGTCTTCAGACCAATGATGAGGTGTGAGATGGTCTTGCCAAAGCCAGACCCGGATGCCGCCGTGGTGGGGGACTCAGTCTCCACTGGGGTCAGCTCTGTCACCTCGCCCTCGTAGACCTCCTTGGTCTCCTTGATACGGAGCCCGATAGCGCGACGGAAGTTCTCCATGAGGACCTCGGTCTTCTTGATCTCAGAGCTGAAGACCTCGGACCCGACCATGGGGCAGAAGGGCACCTTGTTTCCAAGATCCTGGGCGACTGCCAGAGCGATGGCGGTCTTCCCTGTTCCCGGCGGGCCTGCCATGAGGATGGCCCTTCCTGCCATTCTCTTGGCCCTGATGAGGTCGACGACGATCCCGGCCGCCACCCTGGCCTGTTCCTGCCCGACGAGCCCTCCTCCAATCTTTGCGGCCTCTCCGGTCTCCTCATGGAGTCCCAGTCCCTTGACGTGGGTGTGCGCAGAGATGCGCTGAGTCTTCACAGTGGACTTGACCTCGTCGATCTTCATCTGGAAGGAGTTTGGAACGGTTTAAATCGTTAACTATTGGATAAACGGTGTCAATGCCGAAGCCGGTTCCGACAACGTGTTTGATCGATATGTGGGCTTCTAGAACGAACCTTGGATATATTCTATGGAGTTGAGTGACCCGTTGGTGCCGTCTCTAATTCTTTTCCTCGGTGGTTTCCTCGACGTTTCTGTCGCTCTTATAGACGTGGCCGGCTGGACTCGGTTTGGACCCTCGAAGTCGGCGACGGACGAGAGCTTTGGGAGTTTGGGAGCTTTTTTCGGTTTCGATTCTCGCGTTTCCAGCGGCGTTTGTTTTGTTGATACTTTGACCCAGCTGCTGAGCAACGCGCGGAAACAGACGCAGGGGGACCATGAAAGAGAAAAGAATACGTTAGCCTTGCCTTAAAATTGGTATAAAAAGTATACTCGTTAAATAAACGTTTTTGTATTGTTCGGAATGATAGTTTTAGGCCCAAGCAGTTTTATCTAAATACAAAAAGGAAATACATCTTGAAATTTAGCATCAGTTGAAAAAATTACCCTATTTCTGACAACGCCCCCTTCCAATCACGGCATTTGTTATTAAAGTGCTTTTGTTCGCAATCTTGCCATTTGACATTTTGGCAACCTAACGGGACTGACGTGACGCGCACATCAAAGGTCGAGGCTAAAGAGGTTGGGAGTCGAGGCTTGCATCGTATCTAACCGTCTAACCATCTCACCGTCTAACCGTCTAACCGCGACTCAGCCTGCCTGGC
>LR139422.1:0-52491 GCA_900659605.1 Tisbe holothuriae | reverse complement strand
CTCTCTCTCTCCTAAGCATTTATAAGAAGGAAACATGTCTGTCTGCCGTTGCTGCTGCTTCCATGGAATATAAAGGCTTATAGAGAGAGTCGAAGCAGCAGCAGCAGCACTCGGCTCATGCAGAAGCCAGATAGCAGTAAGCTCCTCTATATGTGTAGCCACCACCAGCGGGTGAGCTTCTCGACTCTTTTTTTCCTCCCCCCTACTTCTGTCACATTCTGCTTTTCCAGCTTGCACTTCAGTCTGCCTGCCTGCCTGCGTGTGGTACTGTTCATCTGTTTGTATCTCAAGTCGAAAGAAAGAAAGACCGACAAACACCCTCAAGCAAACTAGTAAAGTATATGCTGGCGAGGAGCAAAAAGGGAAAATTGTCGAGCAATGTCTTAATTTAGGGTTTGTACATTCAAAAAATGTTATGGAATAGGAATGATAAAGTTACAAGAAAGGATTCAAATGTAGCTCTATACTGTACGGTATTAAAATGATGCTAGAAAAACGTACATAACTCGTTTGTTAAAGGGCAATTTTATTTTTGTATTGCTAATATACACAATTGAGCTTGGAATGTTCCATGTATAATTCCGCCACCAAGTGGCTAGCTTCAAAAGTTGTTGCTTCTTCCCCATGCGGGCGATCATCCATCTTGGACCAGAGATCGAAATCATTATGAAGATGTGAGTCGGTCGGAGGAGGAGGAGGAGGAGCATGTATTTATTATTTATGCCCCCGCCTGTGAAGAAATTCTGAATGCCTCATAAATCTGCCTGTCAATTTGCATGAGCAGCACTGGAGGAGCTACAGCGAGTTGATGAGAAAAAGATCGGAATAAAAACGAGCTCGTGGAGATGATGTACGGGGTAGTGTGTGTGTTGTATTTGCTATAAAAGACCCGTTTATGTAGAGTGGCCATTTTTAAAGTATATGCATTCCAGTTCAGTACTGATTCGTGTCTGATAGCAAATGAATGCATTAACATTTATGAAGGAACAACTTAACATATACAGACTAGCATAATTTAAAAATTAATCATATTGCATTGTTCAATGTATATTTGACGGTGCCTAGCTCGTACAGCACACCAATTGCCAGAAATTCATATCAAAACATAGGGCAAAGAAAACGCAAAGAGGTTTTTTTCCAGTGATTTACATTTTAATATGTCACATATTTACCTTTATCACATTTCTTTAAAGTAAGAAGACATTCCGAAATAACAGTGTGTCACTAATACTAGAGCAAGTAGTAGTCCCCCTCATAAGTTGCCGGTATATACGTGCATGCCTGCATGAAGCACTGAAATATCATACTCAAATATCATTCAAATATGATATTTCAGGCTCTATGATGCGTGATAAATCCCAGTTACACAATGCTAAAAGCGTCTCAAAACAAAGTTCTGATGTTGTTAAGTTATTTTATGCATTTAGTTCTGACGTATCGTCAAGCAATTATGCCTAGAATTCGTCTCTTATGTACACTGTATCACCTAGATTATTTGACCAGTATAAGCAGTAGCTTTGCATTAAAGCAAAGCAAGATATTTGAAATAGGTGGTGATTACTAATTTTAGGCATGAGGACTGCTGAAGCAGCTGAACCGTCCTCTTGTAGACTAGAACTTTCAGGTTTACATTGACATATACCATGAAGGCTCTATTCTAATAGAGTCGTACTTGTACAGGTTACTTGTAGTTTCATTTAATTCTTTAGAAGGGCATGGACTATTCGGACTAAGAAACCTTTTCATTGAAGTTGATTTAAAGACTGCATATTACATTTGTGAGCTTATCTGAGTTTGCATAGAGACAAACAGGCTAAAATATTTCTAATAAAATATTCTAGTTAACCATATCAACAAATATGTAATTGCCATGTGTGCAAGCATATCATCAGTCAAGATCAACTCTTAAGAATAATTACCTACTTTCCTTGGCCAGGATCGAGTTAAAATATTGTGTTTTGAAATCATCAATATATAAAATCGGTGCCTGTACATTGCCATTTTATGTAAGCAATAACGGTAATTGCTCTTCCATATTCATTAGGTCCTATGCTTCCATTAAACATCATTCCAAATTTTCCTTGTGGTTTATGTTTTGCTGTGTGCACATAAATATTGCTACCCTGTCTTAGAGAGGCCAGCATGTAGGATGAGTAAGGAAGAACATGGACAAAGAAATGTAATTTTCTCCTTACTCCCGACACACAACCAAAATGAAAGAGGAGGAGGAGGAGGCAACTTCTTTCCCATACACACACACCAGAAAAAACGCACGCTTCCCATAAATCTTTGAAAATGTTCTTGGCCGGATATTTTATTGGTGCCTCTGATAGATGGTCGTAGCGAGCGAGCAAAGCGAGGGCTTTTTTCCTGCAGCCATTGGGGAAAAAAGAGCTCTTGCCTCTGCTGGTTGGTTGGACCCCGACAAGGATTGGGAAGAAGAAAATATATAAGAAGGCGTGAGCAAGAAAAAAGACACTTACTTTGCAAACAATACTGTTTACGCACCGGCCGAGCTAGGAATTTATGGATGCTCCCCTAATTTTAGGTTTACTTGGAATGGCATTAATTAATAGGAGAAATCAAAGGAATCAAGACGGGCAACACTTACATCGACATACTGGAAAATGTGTCCAATTATGTGTACGTATTTCCAGGCCGCATAAAAATATTGTGACTGTTTAGTGGAGCAGTATTAACTTACAATATGCGAAAGCTGGTACGCATGTGTTTTACACGTACTTGGGTATGTGCAACAGGATGTTAATCGAATACATTTCCCTTGGGCAGCATCATGCAACTCCTAATATACATTTTAGTAAATTTCTGTCCATAAATTAATAAGGACATCTAATTGTTCATTCATACAGTGACTGTCGCATCCACTATATGCACATTTATTCAGTTTGATGCCATATTACCCCTGTTACATACCCTGCACATTACACCGTTTTGTGCACTCATCGAATCCGAGTTAGCCGACCTCTTTTCCCGCCATCGCATAGTTTCGATATGTACGAGCATGTAAGTCGTAGTACGTACGTACATGCAAGCCCCTTTTTCTGCCTCCGTGCTTTAGGACTCCATATTTTACTGCCTCGATGGCTGCTACCCAATTCTTTGATTAAGGATGCAATATTCCAAACCATAAATCGCCAACAGTATTAAACTTCAGCAGCAAAGAAAGGAGAAAAGAAGAGTAAGAAGAAGGGGGGGAGAGAGAGAGCAGTTTCACGATGTATGGCGCAGCTATTCATTATTCAAAGCTGAAGTTTTAATAGCTTTTCGTGATATATGGGTCGAGGAGAGAAAAGGGAAAAGAAGAAGAAGAAAAGTAGAAGAAAGAGAAAGAGGGGTTCTCTCTCTCCTCTTTGGGCGGCAGCAGCAGCCTACTCTTCTACCGGGGCAAGTGCGTGAGCGAGCAAGACGGTACTGGAAGGAGGATGCTCTGAGCTCAGAGGCAAGAGAAAGGCGGGGGAAAACAGAACTAGAAGGGGAAAGGAGAAGTAGAAGGAGCTTGGGGAAAAGAAAGAAGTAGTCGACTGGGGAAGGGAGGGAGGAATGCTCGAATGCCAAATATTGAATCAAGAAATGGAACTTTTTGAAGACTGCTACAACGCCAGCTGTTTCATTCCGGATCATATTAGATCTAAAGTCAAGGCACGTTCGTGTCTCTCTGTTTCTACCTAAGAAGAGCAAGGAGTTTTAAATTTATGCAAAGATGAATCATTTCACTGGGTGTTTAAACGCTTTGCTCCCTAGAACAAAATAAGTATATTAATGAAACTTACGAATTTACAGAATACAACAAAGGACGGCTCTGAACTTCCAGAGACGGGACTCGGGAGCATCTTACCTACCGTCACATGGAAATTACATGTACTTGTCTGAGCAGCGCATCGTCTAAATACCAGCTTGTAAATATATCTGCCAATAACATTATTAAGTTCATCGGGATATTCATTTACTTCTGAAATAGCACGTACCACAATTTTTTTCCATCCAACACACACAAATTTATAAATTTATTAGGTTAGCATTATTTTTTGAATTTCTAGTTGGCACAAGCTATTAATGACATCCTTTTCGATGTAAATTAAATACAGTACATCAGGTGTCATTTTCAACATGGCAATAATATTCTGAAATGCTTACACATATTTGCGATCAAAATTACATTCCATGTGGGAACATTTTTTTTTTCTAATAACGTTTGGTGAATTAAACATCCGTATTTTATTCATAATTAACTTCAACATTTGTTTGCTGACAAATGGTTAATTAGGCATAATTATAAAATATATATCCTTCAACATTTTAATTAAGTGTTTTCCAAGTCAACCAGATGAATTACGAGAGGAACTAAATATTAGCGGTCATAAATATAAGCAATGCGTCGTCTCACAACTGACAAATCCTTCCATAACCCTGCTACTCTTTTTTTCTACTTCTTTCCCTTGTTTAATTCTCTTTTTCTCTCATTTCGGATGAAGTGAAATTAAGTCATAAAAGTCTGCGGTCTCCTGCTGCGCCAGGGCGTCGTCGGCGTTAGTCAGGCCGGCCATACCTAGGCAGGCCAAACCCACCTTACACATGCACATACACGTACACACAACATGCTATGTGTTCGTTCTCCATATATATTTACGCAGGTACAATCCCCTCCTTCCTTGGAAATAGTTTCATCGTGTACTTCAGACACCATTGCTCAGTCAACGGCAACCACAGGCAGTTGTTGGTTGGAGAGAAAGAGAGAGAGATCGAAAAGGACGTGAGCAAGAACCTCTTATTTGGGGAAGATCATAAATTAGAAACCAGTTTTAAGCCAGGCTTGGAAAGAGAATCATAATCATCATCTTGCTGCTCCTGCCTTAAGTCCAATATCAAACTTGTAATTTTTCCAGCGACATAACAAGAATACTTTGAGACGAATAGTATCTATCTAGTCCAGTGTCATATGACCATATCTCAATTATTGTCCTTCTCTACTGCAAACATGAAATGTCGGCTTTATATTCTTCATTAACGAACAGATTTAGCTTGCACTAAACACAGATAGCGGAGAGTAATGCTATATTTAGGAAGACGGCGTCGACAATATTTTTGCCCTCTCAGCAGCTGCTCATTTTACATTTTACACGAGAAAAGAGGATGGAGTCCAAGGAAAAAGAAAGACCGAGTCTGTAATTTTCGCTTAAATCCAGCCAATGGGTTGCGCGAAAGCCTCTTCGATCAATTTCGGCTCCATAATTTGAAACGTAATCACAGGGGGATCAAGGGGAAGGAAGAACAGACAGTCAAGCCAACGAAAAATAAGGAGGAGGAGGAAGCATTTTGTCGCCCTCCAAGCGTCTGAACCCCTTCTTCTTCGTCTTCTTCTCCTTTTCAGTCCACTCTAAACGCCGCCGACTTTGACATTCTTTACGATCCCACAAGGGGGAGACGAATTAGCCAGACGGAGGACAGCAGCATATGCACATGCACTACAGCAGGCTATAAACGGACCCCTTCTTGCTCCGTCTTCAAACGTATCTAACTGACTCTCGTAGCCCCGGGCAATGAAGCCTGAAGAGAAAGAGATAAGAAGAGCAGCGAGGTTCAATTTCGCATCCACGAAATGCAAGTCAAAGTTCCATGTACACAAATGCTCTTTGTAGAATGAAAAAGGAGGGGCAGCCAGCAGACATAGAAGTCAAGGGGAGGGAAGAAGAGAAGGGTGAACGTTTGGAAGGGACAAGATGACTAAGACGACTTAATGAATATGCACGGCGTCACCCTACCGAGAAAAGAAGTTTGGAAGTAATCACAACCCTTCTTCTCATTTCAGAATCTGCCACGGAGATGACGACGACGACGCCGCCTACAAGTACAAAGGTGCCACAGATGCCTTCTTCGGATGCCATCAATGGGATTACCATTATTCTCTGATGAAATAAATATCGTTCTCTGCTGTATATTTTCTTTCCCTCCCCCTTCCAAAGTTTGCCTTCCTTCCTTTCTTTCTTTCTTCCTCTTCTCTCACTGAAGCGTTCAATTCCCCAACCAGCTCGCTGAATTCGTTCTTCTTCCTTTCTTTTCTTCTCGTCCATAATTCTTCGAGGGAAATCGAAAGCTGTCGGCCAAACAATTGGAAAATAAAAGCTTTCCCCCTTTCTGCTTTCTTCCTTCTCGATCCCTTTAGACTGGCTGGCTGGCTGCTCGCCTCTTTTCATCCATTTTCTCTTTGCTCTCATGTTTATTTTGCCCTCTCTTAAAATGAGATTCTACTGCTTGCTTTAGACCTCTTTTCGAGGAGCAAAAAGAGAGAAAAAAACGGAGGGGAAAGGAAATATATTGCCAACTACTTTAATACAAGGCCCAGTATATAAATAAACTTAATAAAGTATACATAAAATGGTCTTAAGAACTATAATTGTCACATTTAGTATATTAGTATATTTATCATTGGTTATACGCTAAGAACACAAATATTTCACAGTCAAGATTAAGAATAAAAGCTTATCTGTCCACTGTATAAGCCTAATATTGAAAGGTATCTTAACTATATTCTTTCCTACTATACGAGAAAACCGTCTCAAAGTTCTGGCAAGCGTTGGTCATAAGTCTTTGCAGCCTTTCATCTCCAAAGCAGCGAAACGGAACCAGTCTTCCTTCCTTCCTTTCTTTCTCCCTCAGCAGCCTTTTTAGTTTCTCCCTCCATCACGGCATCATCTATCTCGCCCTCCTAAAGCTTCTTTCTTCTCCTCTCCTTGGGGATCCACCGGGAACCCCATTTTAGGAAATGTGTGCGATTATTGTGTATATATGAAATAAATGAACAGTAGACCCACACACTACTCGATCCAGCGTGTGTGTGCGTGCTAGGCTAGTTTGATCCTCCTACGGCAGCCTGGCTGCATGTGCTCAAGTTTAGTGAAGTGCGAAGGGTGGAACAAAGACATAAGGCTGCTGCTGCTGCTGCATTGCTGCTGGAGATGGAAGCCGCACTCGCACTCACCCACAGTCCCACACCCTTGGAAAGAACGAACAGAGAAGATTCTCTCCAAAGGAAGGAGACGACGCCAAAAAGAAGGGAAGAAAGAAGAAGAGGAAGAGAGTGCTTTTTCTGCTTCCCTTCTTCCTCCCTCGATTCTACTCTGAAGCTGTGTCTAGTCTGATATAACAGCAGCAGCAGCAGCTTAGCCGACTGAAATAGCGTTTGCTGCTCCTGAGCTGCTCGCTTCCTCGATCCTCCATGCTTCTTCTTCTTCATCTCTCTCCCCCTTCGTTCTTTCTTTCTTCTTTCCTTCCTCTCTCTCTCCCCTGCCACGTGATTTATTGCGCTTTACCATGCCCACAAATGAACGAAATGGAGAGAGAAGAGGAGGAGGAGGAGGAGGAGGGACTGAGGAGAAGAAGACTCGCTTGGAAGCGGCGATGCCAGAAGTATAAGAAGAGGAGAATGAAAAGATTGGGCCGAGAAAGAAGAAGGAGGAGGAAAATATATTGCCTCCTGCTGCTGCCTCTACCTACATTGCATGGAATGTAGTTCGAACATTGGAAAACGCGCCTCTACTTGCTCACTGCATGAAACAACAAGATAGCTGCTGCAGCGAAAACGTCTTCTTCACTCGTCGAAAGGAAGAGAGAGAAGAGACAAATTATGCTCGTCCCCATTAAGATTGTTGTTTTACCCTCACCGGGAAGATGGATGGCTCTGAAGAAAGAACAGTAGCAGAAAAGATCTTGACACTGAGTTAATTGTCAGGTCTTAATCAGGCATTCTAACGTCCTTTTTTCCGCCATGCAAGCTGCTGAAGAGTCAAACTTCTTATTATCGGTGTAAACACAGCCGGAATGGCCCGTTAAACAAAGTTATGGACTATGAAAAACGCATTAAAACGCACTGAAGTCATGAGTGTAAAATGAAACTAAAATTAGCTTTATGTGGCCCCAAAAGTGCGTCAGAATGTTCTTTTGACCCGTTCTTCTTCTTCTTCTCCCCTCGTCGCCTTGAAACGAGGAGTTGAAAAGGGTTTTATGTCCGGTTGTAAAAAGAGAGCCTGATTTTCTACTAGAGTCACCTTCTTCTCCTTTTTCTGTCCCAATCCGGTTTTAGCTTCGTTACAGACAATCGATGCAGTTGTAAACCTCTTTCGGCCTCTTTTTATGGCTACGGAGAAGAAGCATTGCTATGAGCTTTTAAGGCCAATAAACAAGAGTGTTGTTTTTGGATCTTCCTCCATCAGGTGGGAGGAAGAAAGAGAGAAAGAGGTGGAAAATAAAGGCATGACGCTGTAAAGAAATAAAAAGTAGAGCGATTGGAAAACGAGATCTCATAGGACAAGTCAGTTGTCATTGCAATTGCAAACGTGTTGGAAGCAGACTTCAGGTCGACGAAACACTTCATACGTTTTTAAGGTAAGGAGAAGATATCGATCGCATTTTCATCTTCCTCATAAGCATACTTTCTTCTTCCCCTTTTATCATGGCCACACGTTCTGAATTAAGCTATTACGCTGTGCAAAAGTTAGAAGCAGCAGCAGCAGCAAAGCCATCAATTTACCAAGTCGTTTTTCATCATTTTAGTCGGTCGCAGGTCTTGCATACATATTTCGCTATTATCTTGTTGGCAAAGAAGCCAGCTCTATAGTGCGTATATACGAGGCAAAAGAAGAAGAAGGAGGAGGAGGACTGCTATTCTTGCAGCACAACAACAACTTTTTTACACTGCTGCATATGAAACACATACAACATGAAAAGCCTTCTTCTTCATCTTCTTCTTCTTCTTCTTTTCTGCCCAGCAGCAGACTCGGGGAAAAAGACGAATGAAGCAATTTTGAACTAGAGTCTCACAAATAACGGCAGCAGCAGCAGCAGTCGTTCGTACATGCAAGCAGCAGAAATGAAAAATGCTTGCTTGCCGCCGAATTGCCGCCCGGACATTGGTGAACAACAAGAGCGATGATCCAGCGAGTGGAAGCCGTTAGAAAGAAAGAAGAAAATATAACTGCTGCAGATGAAGCAGTAACTCTTCCTTTTTAGTTGACTGAGACTCACTCTTTCCACAATCACCGCTATAAGTTAGCGCTCCGAAAAACTTTGAGCGGCGCAGCGACTGGAAAAAGCCTAAAGGAGACGTAATAAAAATAAAAGAGTTTATGTCGCACTTAAATTGGCGTACGGAATTGCATCTTTAGTAGATGCAAGGCCGGTATTTACACTGATAAGTAATTAGGTTAGACAAGGCCATGCTTTCATACTTCGTAATCTCTTTAGATGTGCATGTTTTAGTTGTGTTTGGACACTTCTATCCAGCCTACATTTTTCTCCTTGTTGCAGCAGAGAAGAAAAAGCCCTTTTCTTCTTCTTTCCTTAAACCGTTCTTGGTCTCCGGTCCCAAGAGAGCCATTTTCTAAAGAACCGTTCAGCTTAATACTACCTTTGGCGCACATATTTTTTCCTCCTGCCCAAGTTGTCGGATGAGGGTGTCGGCTGAAACAAAGGGAGAGACAACAACAACTGGAGCAGCGACGATGATATTACATGTAATATAGTCATATTTACCAAATGAGGGATATATTTGTTCGGCCATTGCCTTTGATGGTATAAGATTTACAAATTTCGTTATTGTAGTACGATTAATGTACTCAGAGCTCATTATTAAAAAAAATAATGCCACCCAGACCACATAAAGTAAAATTCATTGTCGTTTTATGAAGCGCCGACATATCTGTAAAGTATTTATTATGCCCGGGCTTGGATAATTTCCCGGATAGTAAGCCTTTTATGCTCATTTGATTCCCCATTCAAAATATGCATTTCGTGGCTTGCTCAATAAGAATCCATGGCATTCTTCGGCCACATCCTGCAACCTTTTATTGGCACTCAAAATCTCATAAGAGTCACGCAGAGGAGAAGGCCAAACACGTTCTGTATATGTGTTTTATTCCTCTTGAAGTAGCAAGACATACGTGGACAGAAGGGCACTTTTTTGAGTGCAGGCAAATATTCTAGATAGAGACATTTGTTGTTTTATGTGTAATGTTACAGCAAGCAGAATGCATGTGCTATTGCGCGCGTATGCTCACTTAGGCATCTGCGAGCACCTCCTCTGTCCATACACGAATTTGAGCAGTTAGTTCGGATAAGAGAAAAGCTGATTCACGTAACCTCCTCTAGCGACAATGCCTTCTTGTACCACACGGCGACCAGGAGAGTCAGTCGAGTCAGCACAGACACGGCAACGACCAATATCCCGGCCAGCGTTTGTTCAGCTGCAGCCTGCTCCAGAGAGAACCAAAACAAACCATAAAACGTTAGTTACGACGCCATTATGAAAGCAGATCCGACGCCGGCCCGCAAAATGAAAATTCCTACGCCGAGTATGGGGAGTAGAAGAGGGCAGAGCGCCAGGAGAGAGCATAAAACATGCGCTCCGCTCATTGGCCGCTGAAAGGAGAGGGGTAAAATAGGACAGATATGGGTGCTGTAAAAGCTTATAAGGTGATAATGACACTATTGCCACTTTACATTACCGATTGTACACTTGGCAGGATTGTCACCATTACGCGGGTTAACTGGGTGTGTACTATACTATAATGATTAATGTATCTATTTGATTTGCACTTTTACTTACTAATGGGTACAATGCAATGATAAAATTACAATTATGAGCTTTTTTTTACTTATGGCACTATTTATTGAGATTTTGCTAATATAAATTTTCTAATAATGAAATACAATACATTTTCTATCCGACCTGTATTACAGTTTTGTGAGCAATACATTGTCACCATTGACACCCCTTTAGATAAGTTTCATTACTGTAACAAAATATACAATGCCAGGTACGAAATATATACAAACCATTATAGAAGGTGCAACTAATATGGAAAAATCTTGCTAACTGATGTATTACAATACTAATAATGGCATCATATCGAATTATTGTGGTCCAAAGCAAATTAAGACTACCCGCCAAGAATAGATTTTAATAAGAACACAGCCCATTTCCGTACTGTGGCGGACATACAACAAAGTACACCTCGTACAACAAGCGGGCGGTCTTAAGCTTACTCGGCTGCGGTTTAAGGCTCTTTTGGTCACTAAGACTCTAGCTCTACGAAGTCAAAGTCTGCATTTCTATTACTACAGCCACACAACTGCATGAGAACGGATGTGCTGCATTACAGCAAGTCCTTTCTCGGCGGGTATAAAGGAAAAAAGTAACCGAAATAAAACCAACATTATACTGTGATATTTTGCTTTTCAATTTAAGTTACCTCCAAAATCTGTAGAAAAAAACTAAACCTAGAGTAGGAGTTAGTGTTAGTACCAATTATTGTTAATTATACTTGATTGATTTATATAGTGCATTCTACATATATACAGAATGTAACAAGTTCTAATGCTTTCTTTTGAAAGTATTGAAGGATAATACTGAAATATAACATTTGCATAAAATTGGTATCTGAGATAGTGTAGATCGATTGTTATGATATATCTGAATATGTGTCAGTGCCAGAGATGTCAATATTTGCGTCGGCTGACTTTCCGCACCCTGCGTTTGTGTGTTACGTTTAGAACTACCATGTAAATTAACCCTAAATACTGGTCAATTTAGAATATTCTCGGCCTTCGCTATCGCGATCGGCTTAATACGTCCGTTGTATTTGTGATTGCTGGTTACCCTTTACAATAAATTGTAGTCATGGTAACGAATGGATTTCTTGGGGGTATTCTGAAGTTTAAAAATTGTAACTTGCTTGGAGCAAAATAGTACTGTGCTTGGCAAATAATAAACAGAACCAAGTCTATTTCTCTGAATCCCATTTTACAGACATTCTTTTCATACCATTGTAGGTTCTGGTTCCTCCTTCGAGGATAGAATCGAATCGGCGTCAGCTTGAATGCTAAGAAGAAGGGAAAAACAACTTTCCCAAAATGGTGTAACAATATAAGGCGCCATTTTGAGATGGGATAATACAAAAGTTTCTTTTTAACAGAGTCTAAAAAGTGTTGGTATTGTATTGAGAACGTCTTCGCCCTCCCTTTCTTTTCTACTAGGAGCACTTTTCAATTTATTTCTATTGCTGCCAAGAGGCCTCTTCAAAAACAGTTTACGGAAACGATATTGCCTTTGAAAAATACATTTGCTCTGGACAAGTGGGGATCGAAACTTGGCTGTTTGATTTGGGGAAAAAACATGATTGAATTCACAGTTTGGAGGCAAAACCGTTGACAAAGCAAATAGAGAACAACGACGGAACCGCAATATTGTGGGAATGCAAACGTGCTTTGCGCTGGTTCACTTGGGTAGTGAGTGTATGCACATAACAATAGTAATCATCTATTTTCGGTCGAGGGCAGCAGCAGCCATTGTCTCCTTAAAGGAGCTCATTTGAAGTATTCTTCTTGCTGGCGTTCTCATGAAGCAATCAGCAGAAAGAAAGGAGGGGAAAAGCTCTCTTTCTTCGAAAATGCTCAAAATTGTAGTGTTCTTGAAGAAAGAGAGACGTCTCCTCGAGCTAGCCGTTGCCTGCTCTCAGCTCCTCCATCATAATAGACCCCTCTAGTCCTCTCCTCCTCCTTCTCTGCTCAGGCAGCCCAGCCTGTGTATGAGTCGGAAATAGCTTCATTGGTTTGGCCACCGACACTCAACCAACCAAATGTGTGCAATAATGAGAGTGGGCTCGATTTTGAAGAAGAAAAAGGAGCAGCAAAATAGAGACCCACGTAGGACTTAGATGATGATGATGATGATGCTTGGCTCGTTAACAGACCTTATGGTAATTAGAGGGGGCCTCCTCCTCTTCCCTCAGCCCCTGCTAGATACAGCCTTAAGACGGCACAGAGTGAATAATTTGCTCGTTAGTTATTCTCTCTCTCTCCCAGGCCAAGCCTGCCTGACTCAAAATATTCCCCCAGTCGTGCGGGAAAACTATTTTTATAACTTATTTTGCCACAGCAAAATCAAACGCAATGTAAACCTGCGTGACGACTCTATTTCATGCCATAACTCCATTTATGGAAACCGCATGAAATATTATTATTATTTCATACGCGGGTAGCACTAGCAGAGGACCAGTCTGCTACAGGAGTCCGCTCAGCTGAGCTGTGAGTGTCAATTTTCACTTTCGACACCTGACTCTGATTCTTCGCCTACCGGTGGAAAATATAGTTCTAAGGTTCAAAGAATACCAGATAAAAATAAAAAAATAAAAATTATGTGGACAGGAAGAGAAACTTGAGAGGAAAGAGATTCGTCACATGCGGGAAAGAAAAAGAACATATCGGCAAGTTCTGAAATATCATTAGTAACGGCAGTTATCGCATATTATTATACTAGTGCATTAACAGCAAGCAAACGATGGTTACGAGATAAATATAATATTATTAACAACATAGTTACGTATCGACTCAGAATACCCGCTCATCCATCCCAAGTAATAAAGAGAACAGCAGACTTTGGCAAAAGAAGAGTTTATTTCTTATTTATTTATATTTATATCTGGTTAACAACGAGATATTCTTCCGTCATTTGTTTCTTTTTTACAGTAAACAAGATCAACAAAACCAAATTGCTTCAAGCACAGTGATCATACAGTTTCATTTTAAAAGTAGTCTATTTGAAGTGATTCATAATTAGAATCTAATCCGACACTATTTTAAAACATCTATTGTGTAGTTTCCTGGGTATATTCCCTTATAACCATCATGTTTTTGAGCTGCTGTGAAATGTTATTTTTCGTAGATCTATTTTAATCGAACAGCCAATGGAAAGAAATGAAACTGAACTCCTGTTCAATCGGCTACCTGACGTTGATTTTCATCGATTACGTATATTCAATTGTTAATAATAAGAGTGCGCCTTACTTTACTTTCCTCTCAAATACGTCTGGTAGTATTAAGCTAGTCAAAAATTCTTGCTTAAATTTTGTCATTGGCATATGTTCGTTGATTATTGTTCTCTTACGTATATTAAAATAACAGAGATTTAAAATACTGCTAAAAGAGGACATTTTCTCACCAGCTATTATATCTTTTTCATGTGGTTAAATAGTTTATTTGTTTTGTAAAAGTTAACTGATTTCAATGCAGGCAAGAAACAGCTTTTTACCACTTTAAATATTGTTTGTTTTTGACTAGGTACTATAGTTATTTTCAGGAGCTTGAAAAGGGAGATAAAATATAGCTGGTTTATAAATTTCTAGTATAACTTTTGTTGGAAGTCCTTCTTCTTCCTTCTTCCTCCTCCTCCTCCTTTCCTATAAAACATTAAGAGAAAAATAAACACTTTACACAACTGGACAGATAGAGAGAGAGAAAGGCTTTGAGACTGTCTTTTTGGTGTTGACCACACCACCTAATTAAAATATAAGAAACGGCGTTGATATTATTTTCCTTTTTGTACTTGTGACGTCGAGCATGCCAGCGTCTAAATTTGTGTTTTAACAGCCATCATTGGCACATTTCCTTCATTAGGAGCGTTTAGATGGCGTTAAAATACTCGCATGCTGACTTGCTGTTTCATGTCATTTCTGTTTCATTAGCGCCTAACGGGACCCCTTGAAGAGGAAGGAGGAGGATCAGGAGAAGGATTCGTAGCCTCACGATGATGATGATGATACACACGTACACATATATAGTTGTGGATAGATAGTACTATGTAGTAATATATTGTTTCTTTGTTTTCTCCGAGAATGGGCTCAGACTGATAATAAGTAGGAGCAAAGACATCGCAAAGAGCAATTGGGAACGGCGGCCAAGTTACTTTTAAAATCCAGCATGCGCCTGGGAAGGAAGGCTGAGGTTGGCTGAGTCGATACATCGATGATCATTTGAGCATTGAAAGCCTCATTACCTTCCGAGCCAGAAGCCGCTCAGTGAAGAACAAGGAGTGGACCGTCAGCGGTGGTGGTGAAGAGGAGGAGGAGGAGGAGAGCCGCGTCTCCTCCTCCTACCAAGAGAGCGGCGCTTAGCCCCCCGTCATTGCTGGATTTAGATACATTTTGCACTGTAGTAAGTAATGTTCATTCTTGTCTGCCGTCTTCCTTGCTGCTTTATAGTCTTTCGTTGCTCTAAATGTGCTCCCCCCGTATCAGCTGCTGCCGTTGCCATCATCAGTGGGTCCCGTCATGGTGCCCTCCACCGCCGTCATGGCCGTGGTGAACCTTGTTGGCCTGCGCCTGCTTCTCCTGCTCGTTAAGCTCCTTGATGGCCTGGATCTCCTTCTTCAGCTTCATGCGCCGGTTCTGGAACCAGATCTTGATCTGCCGCTCAGTGAGGCAGAGCTGGTGCGCCATTTCAATTCGCCTCCGCCTGGTGAGGTAGTGGTTCGTGTGGAACTCCTTCTCCAGCTCCAGGGTCTGGTAGCGGGTGTAGGTCTGCCTGCCGCGACGTCGAAGCCCGTTGGCACCGGTGAAGAGATGTGTTCCACCTGGAAGAAGAAGCAAAAGAAGTCATATTAGAAAATAGAGTCATTAAAAGCGTTCATAAATAGACTCGTTTGGAAAATGGAGCTTAGAAGCGGGGCATAATTCGTGATGGGATCTGCCTACTCGAAACCAATTTTCAAAGCTATCAACGAAGGGAGGGAGTCTAAACGGCGTGGGCAGAGCGAGAGCGAGTGGAGGAGATCTCTCGATCCTTCTTTTCCACGCCTTATAGACTTGTAAGAGTGGCGTTGTTTTCCCCCAACTCCTCCTTGGCTTCATAACTACGTGCTCGTTTCTTATATTTCTTTCTTCTTCTGGGAGCAAATAATAGATCTGAGACACGAAAGGAAGGAAGCTCCAAGCCACGGAGCGAACCCGCAGAGAAGCCTGAGAGGGAGGAGGAGGGGAATAAAGAATTGTTTGGAATTGAAATGGCTCATTTTCCGCTGGCGGCTTCATTATTCGTCTACGTGGCCGAGGAAAGAGGGGAAAAGTCAAGCCCACGGACTGATGTCCGTACACGAACGTACATGTAGACGTAGATTAATAGCAAGCTAGCTTGTCTTTACTTGGCTTTGGTTGGCAGCCCGTGGGATTCGAGGACGTGACGACGCCCGAAGCTATCCATCCGAGAAAAAGAAGAAGAAGAAGAAGAAGAAGAAGAAGAAGAAGAAAATCTACTCTAAGGCTCCAATTCACTCATTGGACGACCATCCACAAGCTGGATATTATTAATAGAAAGACTGTCGAGGTCCCCTCCGGCTGGGAATAGAGAAAGATAGGAAAGAAAGGGGGAAAAGATGGATTTACTGCTAGCTAGCAGCAGCTCCAGCCAGCAGATCAGAGACACCGTCTTTGCGGGTGGGCAGGAACGGCTTTGCTGGACAGTGGAGAGTGAAGCGGTTATAACTCAGTTCAGAAAGAAGAAAGGAGAGAGAACATCAGTAGATAGAAGAAGGGGAAAAGATGGAATAAGTAACTAGCTTTGAGTTGTTGGCTTCGTTTTCGCCTCAGCTTTGATGAAGCCATTGTCTCATTTCAGCTCTCTGTACCCGTGGCAGTCAGACTCGCTCTACTGAACAGCTTGAGTAAGAAAAATCACGTTATACGCGTCCTATCGTCGTTGTATGAACGAGACTTAGTAGCGCGAAATGCGGAGAAATTTGAGTCTAGGGGTGAGATATGCGACCGAATGAAATATATATTCAGACGACGATGACTCAGAAGTGGAAACATGCTGTGAACACCAGCCAGCTAGATGGAACCTCCTCCTACAACCAGTCTTGCACACATTATTATATCCCGAAACTGAGGGAGATCCTAAAGCTTTCCTTTCCTTATCATAAAACGAGGAGGGTAAAAACAGCGCAGTTAGTACCTTATAAAATAAAAGGAGGGGAAAAGGAGGAGGAGAAAAAGACTGATTTTTATCTCAAAATATACATAGAATGGCTTCTTTCGTATTTGTGCCCTATTTTAAACTGGTTTAGAACATGTAATCTCCAATCTAGGAAAGCGAATAGGTCCCAATTATATTGAGGATATCGAAGGAAGAAACAGTTTATTTTGAATATAACATGAAAAACGCTGCCGGTTCTTTCTATATGTACTAATCCCCAAATAACTCTCATTCTTTTGGTGCACCCTTAAAACTTCTTATCGACAGCAGTAGCAAGCTGCTCTTCTTCTTCTCCTCCTCCCTGCCTTCTAGAATTCTACCCCTGCTGCTGCTGTCTCCCTTCTTCCTCCGGACCCCCTTTTGTTATACGAAGCAGCGTAGTCGCTTGTTGTACTACTACTACGTGCTTCTGCACCCCCTGTAAAAGCACGCCGAATGCCAGAAAACGAGCGGGCCAATCACCATACAGAGGGCGATCAAGCTGGATTCAAGTGGAACTCACTCAGCTTAACAATACAACTGCATGAGAAATGATCGTATCTACTATAACACTATCAAATAGCCTCATATTCCGTGCAACTCCTATTCAGTCGAGCTATTGAGTTATCTCAAGTCAATCTGTTTGACATTCGCAAGTGTCCAATTTTGGCTCGTGCGAAAATAGTCCTCCTAATCCCTCGTTGGGGTTGCAAATTTTTGAGCAAATTCCTCTCCGACGTAAATGTGCAATTTTCGGAAGCTCTTATGGTGCGCAAAAATTCGTTTTACAACCTCATTAAAATAGTTATGGCGTTTAGCTACAAGAGTCGTAGACAGACTGCGCAGGGAGATTCTTGTGGGTTCGACTGGGAAGAATATATGATAGACAACCAAATGAATTGCTACTCTATTCTGTCTCCACTTCGCCTAGCTGGTTCACCTTTGGCTTGTTTAACACGGTTCATAAAGATGTTTATCTGAAAGTTACTACTGCCGCTGCTCTAGCATATACACATAAGCACATAAGCGGCTCTTCTTCCTCTCTACAGGCAGTAAAAGGAACATAAAAGGTGTGCGAAATGGACTTTTGATGGCGACTTTATTGAGGCATCAAACGAAAGAAAAAGCGATAACGGGCTAAAGTGATTTATAAAACAGAATGGCAGAGTAAGAGAGGTTAGTGTGGGAAATAAAAAAGTATCAATAGACCTTCAGTCACGTGGGTTAGAAATAGAAGTGAACGTTCTTTATTTATGTACTCTCTTGCAAAGTATTATTTTGAGGTAACTTTCGTATTTCTGTGTAGCCGTCTTTTTCCTGTTGCTCAAGCACTTCGTTCAAAGTTCAAACAGCCTGCAAACTAAGTACAGGAAATACCACAAATACCTTGCTTCCATCTAAACGAGCTAGTGAATTCAACTCATGACTTTAATACACCCCTTATATCAAGCGTAACAGAATATATGAAATTATAGTTTTGTAATGTCACTAACGAGTTTATGGTAGTTTGGTGGCTCGATCTCTCATTGTATGGAGCAACTGGACTTAGTCCCAAGTTTGTCCGCTAGATGGAGATGGCAATCGCGTTAAGCATAATGGATTTAAGCGGGTGTATGAGTTTACGTGAGACAGATATGTTCTAAGCAGGTTACCTGTTCAAGATCAACACTTTCATTACTCCATATCCCATGCATACATAATTAAGTTCAAATTCAGGAGCTACATCAAATAATAAGCAATCATATACATTTTCGTGTACATTAGGTCTCTTTTTCTCTCTCTCCATTCGGCATTGTTGAGCTGGCTTCATCGTTGAGCAGACGCAAGAAATTTGATACTCGAGGGGAATTTGGAGAGACAAACTCCAATTGTAGATATATGTTCTATTAAAGTTAACTTGGCAAATAAGAAGAAAACGCTTAGAAAAGAAATTTGTCAATATCAAATAAAGAAATAGCTTCTTTGCTTCCCTAGTAGTGCTCATTTCCCTCGTTAGATGGCAGCGGTTACCGAGTTCCCATGGCCATGTAAAATGAGCATCGAATCTTTGCTTGGGGGAGTTTTGTTCGTTCGCTCGCTCGCTCGCCCGCCTGATGCTGCTGCTAGCCTCACAAAGTCTCTTTGGCCACGGCGATGTCATTAAAATTGTCATTGTAGATATAATATATGGGCCAGAGGGAGAGAGGAACTGGGCCATAGCCTTAATACGTTGCATATATGTATTAGGATTAGAAAAATGCTTTATGATTTTATTACATTCAGGACCAATTTATGCTTGAGTCACGTTGACACCTCCAGAGTGTAAATGCCAGGCGGGGAATATGATAATGATGCATGGCCGGCCGCTTCTCACTCTGCCTTTGTAGCTCAAAACCAGATCTCTGCTTGAACAGATTCGTTCTCGCCCTTGTTTATAAATACTATTGACGAAATTGCTCTCAGCTGTCCTATAAATTCGCGTGTTGTTCTTTTCCGCGACAAACAAGCTTTAACTCGTTATCCGTCCCAGTCGAACAACATGGAACATGACAAGTGTCTTAACAAGGATCACTGACAGAGTTAAGAGCAAGCCTACAGCAACAATGACTGATTCTTCGGCTTTCATGCGTGACCCATTATTACAAAAGCTTTTATCATCATCGTCATCAATGCAGTTATCCTCATATAAAACTGGGTGCTGAAAAAGTCATTGCGGTAATTCGAGATCGGTTTTATGACCCAGCTCTCTCTAGCTTTTGGCGCTGTTGCTGTATTCAGGAGGATGTAGTTTTACTGCCGAGGAAGATCAACAAGTGAGCTGAGCGAGCTCACATCATCCCACAGCAAAGCTTCACTTAGAATCAGTTTTCGTGTTAGTTTTGCCCTATTTTCACCCTATTTTCGATCACACACATGTTGGGTGCTCAACTCTTTTTCTATTCTCTAGACACAAAAGCCGACGGCTGCTGCAGCAGCAGCAGCGTGCAAGCAGCAGCAGGCCAGCTCGCCTTAACTCGTTGGAATTGGTTTCGAAAAGCAATATTCGCCGTCAAGTTCAAGATGAATGGGTCTGACTTCCTGAGGCTACGAAAGAAGAAGAGAAATGAGAAGTAAAAGAAGGAGGAGGAGGAGGCCAAACTGGCCCTGAATTTTTCACTAACTAACTTAGCGGTGGTGCAGTTGCGTCCTGCTGCTGTGGCTTCGACTTGCAAAGTGCAGCAGTTAGCAGTTTCCTTCTTCTCGATCTCTCCGGCTCATTTAAAATGACCCCTTTCGTCATGTATTGTTAGCTCAGTCGACCACAGGGTTACAACGACATACTCACTCTAGCTCTGTGTCTGCATCCTTCTGAGTTATGTACCGGTCCCAGTAGTCGCGAAATAAACGTCGTCGCCAATTAATAGCACGACCTCAAAACCACATGCCCGGACAAACGTCGTTGTGGCTTGGACGGGAGATCGCGCGAAAGGAGGAATTAAGCCGGGGACGAACGCTGCTGCACTTACTTTTACGACTTGAGGAGAAAGAGAGGAGGGGAGGATCATCATCATATGACCACACAAATTAAAAGTGAATAAAAATTCCTGTGTGGCAATGAACAAGTCTCACTTTCGCAACTACTTTCACTTAAGCTTGCAAAATTGGTACACTCTTTAGCTCGATAGCTCTTCTACTGTTGTAGACCTTCCTTTTGTCCAACCATATTCATACCCCATTTCTTTCTTTCTCTCTTTCATGGTGTTCCATTATGCATTATCGCAGTGCGTCCACGTGAAAGGGAATAGGTTCAGTTCTGCAGCCAGGCAGGCAGGCTAGGCTGCTCTAGTGCGGTTATATCATCATGAGGCAACGTTGTTGCTGCTGCTGCATGGTCATAAAAGTCGGCTGCAGGCGGAACCGAATTCACTTTTATGACCTCAACGGCTCATTGTGAAAAGAAATTCAAGAACATTCATCTCATGACCGCTCAGCGGTGTCGATAGAGTTAGCAGCAGGCCAGACGACTGAGAGGAGCAGGAGGAGGAGGAGGAATGGGTCGTTAGACATATCAAACTATTTCGATTTTGTTACTTCTCCACTCGATATGACGCGAACACCGGTCACAAAAGCCGGTTTCTCAATAAATCCCCGACACCAATTTCGAGAACCCCAGGGTATCTTGGAGCCAAGGAATTGACCCGTTGGCCGTCGGACCATTAAGACTGCAGCTAGAACATAGATCGAGGAGAGCGAGCTGTGACTTCTCAAGTCGATCGGCCAATCCCCAAAAATGTCCAGAGTTATGCGTGCGGTTTTCCACTTTGAAGAAGGTGAGATTTAGAGCTGCTTTCGAATTAAGGCGAAGAGGAGGAGACATTAATTTGTCCTTGACGCAGATACGCAAATAAAACTTGTTTTCCTTCTGAGCTTCAAAACGATCAAGCTACGTGCTGAAGTAACAAGGAAAACTCATCTGCAGCACGACGTGCATGTGCAGAGTCCATTAACGAGCTGCTTCTCGGGAGGGAAAATTAGCCACTTTAACCAACAACAGAATGTTGGCAATCGATTATATCACAGCAGCAGTGAGAATCGGCAAGGACGAAGAAAGAAGCAAGAGCAGCAGAGGGATTTTTATGAAATACTCTACCTGTGTTGCTGTGGTACATGTAAACGCGCTTAAGCTGCTGTTTGCATTAGAGAGACGACAACAAGTCGGTCGTAATGTTGGACTGCTGTTTTCGCAACATGTTTGCTCGTGGCGCGCTCGAAGGGAAGAAAGGGAAGAGGAGGAAGGACAGGAGAGGGAAAGCAAGACTTGTGAACTACTTAAAACACACTCGATCGGAAGCTGGCAAAGACATATTGCGATTATATATATTGTTTGTTTTACACTAAAATTGGACGTTACTCACTCCACTCACCGGCAATGGCCATCCACGGGTAGAAGGTGTGATTCGAAGACTGCTGCAGCTGAGGCTGCTGCGCCACGGCGCTACTTAAACTGTTGCACGTGTTCATCCAGCGGTCGCGCGCAGAGACGTCGGCGGCGCTGCTGCTGCCGCTGCCAACGGCGCCGGGAGTGTAGCGGGCCATGTCAGGGGTGCCCACGGAGGGCCGAGGGAGGCCAGGCGTGGTTGCTCCTCCTCCTCCTCCGCCGCCTCCAGAGACGGCCCCGCTGCCCCCGTTCCAGCCGCCGCTCTGGAGTTCTTTGGAAAGACTGCTGTAGCCGTTTTGGTCCTTTGTGTGGGAGGAGCTGGAACTGGTGTTGCAGTCTGCGCTGCTGCCATCGGAGGTGCCACCGGTGGAACCCGTGGGGCCTCCCCCTCCGCCGCTGCCCGGTACCGCACTGCCGCCATTTGTGGGTGCCACGGTGCCGTTGGCAGGGGGTGTGGGCTTGTAGTTGGCGGAGGCGTCTCCGCCGCTGAGGGGACTGTACAGGGAGCTGGCAGACTTGGGAGAAGCAGCCGCGCTGTCGTAGGGAGACTCTTGTGGAAGGGGTCTGGTGGTGGCTGCTGAGGCCACTGCTGCAGCCTGTTGTTGTGTTGTTGCATAGGGGGAGTTGATGCCGGGCAGGCCGAAGGGAAACCGGTAAGCCTGTTCGGTGCCGGCTGCAGCCGCATTGGCCGCGGCCGTTTGTCCGTAAAAACCGCCTTGCTCGAAGTAAGTATTCATCATGTTCAGTGGGGGAGTCCGTGAAGGTCAAGCCTCCCTTCCCTTGGGAGCCACTCGAGTGAAGAACGTGAAGGGGAGAATCTGCAAGTCTGCTTTCCTCACTGCATGTATGGCTCACTGATGATGCTGATAATGCTGATGCACAGGTGGACCCACCGCACTTGAACGCACCTCGCCTTGTGACCTGAGGAGGCGAGATAGTGACAACAACTTTAAACGAAATAAATACAGCTACTACTTTTCCACTACATATAAAAAGTTGAACTATGTTTCCTTCTCTCTTTCTTTCTTCTTCTTCCTGTCACAACAATCTGATCTGGAAGTCAGTCTGTCACTCTCTGAATTCAGTTCGCACACTGACTTCAATTTTTCTCTTTCTCCCAAATGAGATCGCGCGAACGAGCATAGGAACGTGTGTCAGCCAAGTAAAACTCTTTTTTTTCTATACTTACGATGTATGCTGTCCGTTGCCTGGCTTGTCCTCCGAAAATCGCGCTTTGACGTGCGCAGTATGCACGGGGATCAAATTTGCTGAATAGCGCCTGTTCGGCCGGCCCAATATGCAACTCTTTGTTGCAAGCAAGTGCCTGACTTGGACTAGCTGCGAGCGCGCGCGCACGGGCTGGCGTTTGGCATCCGTTGAGCCTGAAGAAGAATCCGCAGGGTCGGGAAGCAGCCGCTCGAAGGAGGGGTCTGCCGATCCACCAATGAGAGGAGAGCAGGACGCTGCTGGGGACGCGCTACTCGAGCTGCTGCTGCTGCTGCTGCGGATCGAGGGGAACAGAAAGTAGTTCCAAGCAAGTCGCAGAATCTGAAATTTGAATATTTATGAAATTGGGTTTGCTAATATTTAGGCTTACACATAGTAAAAATAGGTGGCAATCTTTTATTAACAGCAACAAATCAATATTTAGTACTTAGAATGCAAAAATGAGCTAACAATCTTTTCAATTTCATGCGCTGTGATGGCGCGCTTCTTCTGTAAAAGAGGGGGGAAGAAGCTTGCGCCAAATGACCGCTACATTATTCTGGAAAAGGAATCAAGACAATTTATTGTCGCTTAAATTAGGCCCATTACGTCTGTGTGTCAACCAGCTCTGATGGTCTCTTTCTTCTATCTCTGGACAACCATCAGAGAGGCCTGCTGGCTGTCGTCATCCTTCCTTTCTTTCTCTCTCTCCTCCTCTCAAAAGGGTCATAACATAAACTGAGAAGTAAAGAGAATTTTACAACGGTTTAAAGTAGCCATAAAACGCTTTGCCGCCTCTCACATGCGACTACAGTCGCAGACAGAAGTCAAAGTAAATAATAAAATGCATGTTAAACAGTCTTTTATTGCCAATGATGATGATGACCAATGAATGGGGTCATAACTGGTAGAGAAATGCATTCGGGGGACTTGTCAAAGGAAGACAAGCAAGAGTGATGCAATTTGTTGAGGGTGAGTGTAAGAAAAAGGTGGTGCATATGCATTGGTGGTAATATTGCTATTTAAGGCATTTTAAACGCACTATAAAGAGAAGAAACAAGGTCAATAAAAAGTTATGGGGAAAATTCCAAGGGCTGAAGATGTCAATTTACTTTAACTACCCATATTTAAACAAGCCTATTCAGGCATTAAAAGTTAAAACACTTTTGTTGAAATTGTTGATTTGAAAACGAAATTCTGCCGAAAACCAATTTAGCTACATTTGAAACATAAGGCAAAGTACCAACTATATTTTTTGACCCAACAATACCAATGATAGTTTTATTATTTTAACAAATTTGCCTTCATTTTGGTTTACATTCTCTTTGGTGTCTCGTCATAAATTTTACATAGACTTTTACGAGTCCATTCGACATTCAAAAAAGGATTTTGCACATTTTACGACTTTTGAGCTCACGCGAAATAAAGTCGGCTTGATTCGCCAACTGGAGAAAGGAAATGAAAATAATTATTATGGCCAATGAATATGTGAAAATTATGAACATAAAACAACCGTTGCAAATTGCCATAAAAAGGTCATTTGATATCATCATAAACTCACACTCTTCCAGTTCTCCTCCGGCTCTCCTGTTTATATCACTCACAACACCAAGTCTCAAATTGAGCACATTGCAACAAGGTCAAAAACTAAAATAAAACTTGAGGCACTTTTACGACACCAAACTCAAGCTGAAAAGGGTTAAAAACTGAAGTCGTATTAAGGTCAAGTCTCTTCTTTCGTTTTAGTGCCTGCAATAAACTGGATCCTTGCTGTCTGCACCAAACAACAACACTGAAAAAGCAACAAAAAGCGACGCTGAAGCTGCTGCTTCTAGCTAGAACCAAAAATCTTCTAGGCTTTCGATCGGCGCGCCGGCTAAAAACGAACAACGAACAACAGCAAAGGGGGACAGTGAGAGAAAATGAAGAAAAAAATACTTTGCCCCCCAAAAGTCTGTTGGAAGCTCCGAGGTTCAAAGCTACAAGCAGAGTCCAAACAAGCTTTAGAGTGAAAGGAAGCTTTTTGAAAAATAATCCCCAATCCAAAACAGGTAAGCTAATGTTACTTTACTAGCTTAATTAAGGATCAATCGGTTATTGTAAATCGCCAACAAATTTTATAGGGATATACAGAATTTCTTATTTTGGTAATAATTGTAGTGTACATCTACTACTTTTTGGACAAAAATTTTGATGCTACAGACGGCTTTTAACAAATATATCACATTTCTTAATTAACAATACAATGTCTAATGCATTTCTTAATCTTTACCAACATCCAGTATTACCGTAAGAGATTATTAATTTAATAAAAAGTATTTAAAATTATTAATGTGACTATGAAATTCTCTTTCTAAATGCAAGCAAATACATTTTGTATTTTTCAGCGCTGTATATGTAATAAGGTGCAGTTAACAATACCTTTTGGAAATCACTAAATTATTATAAATATTTTTGCTGTTTTAAGCTCAAGAAATTCATAAAGACAGATCAATACAAAACGTTCTTTAAAATGATATTTTCATATAAAGTATGGAACTTGTTAAAAATTCTGCGGTTATATAGGTTCATACAAAGGTATATGTTACCATTACTACTAATTAATCCAACATCGGCAGCCTCTTCATTCTTTTTCTGATGCACTCAGTTTGTCACGGACAAATCAAGCCTCAGCTGTGTCGTTCAGGCTAAAACTTGGAAAAAATGAAATACTCTCTACTGCTACCTAAAGTTACCCTAGTGACACAAAATTCTACTAATGTCTAGGATTTGCAATGCCAGTTTTGGTTTTGATGCATTCTTTGGTCACTAAATAAAAACTCACCTGTATTGCAATATACCAAACAAAATTTTAGATCTCCCCCCCCCTAAGAATATTTTTATTATTTACATTGGTTGTCGTACAGCTGAGATATGGCCATTTACTATTTTACAGTATATGTGGGACAATCTGTAGTGTGAGAAATACCATCTAATGAATTGTACTTGTATTTGCCGTTTAGTTTCTTGATACTTGAAACAAAATTTGAGATCTTTGAAAAATGATATTATGTATGTTATAATTTGTTTGCGAAGAGTAAGGAAGACTATTTTTGGCCATGCTACAAGAGAAAAAACCTTTCTCTGAAGAGTTTCAGGGGTCCAATAGATATGCTTATGATTTTGACAGTTACAAGTAATCATGGAACTCTAAAACACTTTCAGTCCTCCTTGAAGTAATTCAACCAATATAAACTGTTTTGATAGGTAGTATAAAAGTTTCTGGAGCCTATGAACACAATTTTAAATTTGGTTACTTAAGATTTATACATAAAGAAATAGAACAAAAGTGGCCAGATATGCTTGCAGCTCTTTAGTGATTCTGTAGAAATAAAGGTTCTGTTAGGAAACCAAGGTATATTTACACTAAGGGCGGGGAAATTAGGCTTTCCAACAAGGGATAAATAATTTGCAAGCATGTTAGAGGTGCTTAACTTAATGCAATTACAATGTAAAGGATTTCTTCATGACTCAAAAGTACCCCTTACATTTGATTACCTTCCATTTAACTAGTAGTAGCAGTAAAAAGTAGGGTTCAATTAACCGGATCTCCCATTACATATGATTACCCACAAAATTGAAAAGTTAACACAACAAATTTCCCAATCTCCTGGTTTGTTTGATATATTATACATTATTATAGCTTTAATAGAAGAGGAGTTACAGCCTCCTACAATAGTAAAATTTCGCGGAATCACCCTGTAAACTACACTTTTTTTCTACATGTAGGTGGTGTACGTGTATGTTAAAATGTATGTTATGTTACCATTAAAGTAGAAGTGTCTACTTATAAACAATTTGGAAGATAACAGTTAAGTAGGATTCTTCAAACATTGTTTTATGTAAAATTTAAAGTACGAAAGGACAATTATGCTTTTAAAAATATTGATATATTCGATAACATGTGTCAGTACTGGAAAAGGACTTATCTATCTTCGGGGGTGGAGTTAGATTTGTTTTATAATTAAGCTTATTACACTTTTACAATTACATTTTATAACATTGTGTTAGTGCATCAATTATGTTTTTAAAGAGTCTACTGTTACTAAAAAGTGCTATTGTGAAGATTAGATTCTTCAATTTCGAGGCAGAAAATAGAAAAATGCTATTGCATTGACTTTTGCCTCAAAGAATAGATCAAGCTGATTTAGCCCTCTGCAGCTCTTCTGGATTACCTTGAAGGAATGACAAAACTACAGTGTAGTTACCTAGTTAAACTGTATATATTTAGACAAAACGAGAAAGGCTGAATCAAATCCCCTCTTTTCAGTCCTCAAAACTAAGTACTAAATAGAAAGTTCAGGCACTCAGCACCGAGCATGTTGAGTACTCAGTACTCAGTCAACCAGCCAGCAGTGCTAATTTCTCTTGGCAGCAGCAATATGAGCCCAACAAGAAGTAGGGAGGACAGTCTCATGACTGCTCAGTAAGCAAAAATCAGCTCAATTTTACTTCAGTGCCAGCAGCTCAGATTTGAAGAAATCTCAGCCCTGTTTTCTTTTCACCCATTTAAGTTTACTTTTCGCCCGAAAATGGCCGTGAAATGAGACTTTTCGCTCACCTTTTATAATTTAGTACCTTTACTCAAAACAAGCAATAGGAGGGTTCATGCTTCTTTTAAATTTTAAGCCTTAATACACTGTTAACTTTTACCGTATGGCTTAGACCTTTTGCTAAAGAATATCAATGCTTACGCGTAAGCATTGATACTCTTTAGCAAAAGGTCTAAGACATACGTTATGAGGAACGAAGGAAAATGCAACTTTTCGGGAATTTTGCAGAAGTAAAGGTCTCGGTCTCTTCTGGAAACTTCCTTAAGAAGCTCTTTTAATAAATAGAATCCTGGGACTCGACTCCTTACTTCAACTAAGCTGTATGGCTAAATCTAGAATCTTGCTCATTCATTGTCTCAGTCCGTATAAATGTTTCTAATTTGACCAAATCATTCCAGAATCTCTCCAAAGCGGCGGTCCCAGACTGTATCATTCAGCAACCACCAATAGGACAAGAAGCCGAAGGCAAAGAACAGACAGCTTTAAAGCAACGCAACGGTCAGGGAAAGGAGAAGGACATGGGAATTTTTAATGGAGAAATCTTACTATATATTTTTCCATGGGAGAAATACATGATACATAATTTATATTACTTTTTTGCATGAAAGTAGATCGTGGCAGAGGTGTTTCTCTGATCGTGGTCTATTGAGACAAATAAGAAGTAAAGAAAGATATTTGCCAATTCTTATTTCACCTACCTATAAAAATGCACTCTATCTACTGGATAATGTCAATATTTAACTTTATTCTTCATTGATTGTAGCAGAAAACCCCTGTGAATGTACATAAAAGAAGCAAAACACATAGAAATGGCCAAATATGGGCCCCGCAGGGCTAGACCAATTAGGGCTTATAAGAAGGACAAAATGGTCCTTACAGGTGCCCCGCAGGGCTAGGGGAAGACAATATGACTAGGTTAGGTGCCCCGCAGGGCTAGGTCACCCGCAGGAATCAGAACAGGCATAGTGCATTATTGACTAATAAATTGAATAAATAAATTAAAAGTTGAAAACAATTCATTTAAAATCCAATTTGACTCTTGGGGCCACGAACTACATTTTTCTCCTTTTTTATTTGAACCGAAACCATGTTACATGACTGGAACACTATACGTATATGGCTATACTATATGCCATGCACTACCCAAAATACTCGGTACAGATTGAATTAATCAAACATAAATATTTAGTTAGTTCCTAAAACTCATTTTAGTTTGCAAGTGCCCGTTTATTACCACACTTTTCCAGCCAATCATCTAATTTGCCTGTACCTATACCCTTATTAGGGGATGACGCTATGATATATCCACGCCTTATTGTCATGTCCCAGGACAAAATTTAGTACATTTTTACCCTAATATGCATTCATTGACATTTGATTTTCTTTCAGATCTCTGCCCAACAACCAACAGGAGCTGGTTCATCACAAGGTGACAACTGGGATTATCTGAACGTACGAGTAATCGTAGATTAATCAAGTCTGCCTGATCATGGACAGCTACAGATACTCTCTCTAGCATGTCCAGGGTTTCATTACTTATTTTCTTCGTTCCCCGGCCTCGAGGTTTCGTGATTTGGAAATGTTCCGTTGCTGAATATCCCCGTTCGTAAAAAGTTTATAGGGCATCAAGCAAGTTATTGGCTGTTTGCTCGGATATAAAACGTATCGAAACAGCGATTGTCATGAGATTGTAAAAAGCGCATAAACTGCGACCGAGGGTAATCATGGCTTTCATAAGTGCCATTACTTTTTGCAATGTCGGTGTGCAAATAATAGGAGGGGCAACGAGCTCTTGATGGACCACCCAAGTCTATCAAGAAAAATGGAATAGACAAAATAGAAGATTTTACATTACAATTAAAAGTACCGGCTGTTTAAAAGTTAAGGACGTACGGGTTTTAAAATACAAACCGACATCGGTTTTCGGTTCGGTTTTCGGTTTTTGATCTACATTATGCAGTAATTGTTTCCTATTTTAGGTGTGATACCAAATCAATTGAATCAACTGCTTTAGAGACAGAATTTTACTAACCCAAAAATATAAGGAGATACATTCATGTGCTAGATACTGGTAGGTTATACCTGTACATAGAAATTGATTTAATATTTACCAGGGAAAAGAAACATACTTTCAAAATTCCAGTTCTTAGACAACCGACATGACGTCAAAAACTGACTTTTTGCAAACCGAGATCGGTTTCGGTTTTTAAATGAACAACCGACTTTCGGGTTTCGGATTTTTTGCACGTCCTTATTAAAAGTATTTGTACGAGAAGGGTCTTTCAGCTAAAACAGGAGTCAGAAATGCAATTTTATATACATACTTGGCATTACTAAAAAATCATATCCTTTTAGTCTTGAGCCATCGTCTTGGTTGTCAATAGCTCAAATATACGCTCGTAGCTTTGACTTGCGTACTGGGTATAAAGGTATTACAACTTTTCAGCAGCCTTCTTAAGCAACCGTATGGGCAAAACTGTAAAAGACACTGTTTCTAACTAAATATATGTGAAAACTTCTTTTCAAGCGTTGAGTTTGAAGTAGGCAGCCATGAAGTTCCTTTGAAGCAGGAAATTCATTGCAATTATTTCTTCTCAGAACATTACAATGTTCCTACTAATTAGGAGACATCAAGTAAACGAGGAGTAAAATTTAACTGCGCTCGAATAATCTTATGCTCTTTCTGAATAAAAATACTAACGCATATTAAACTCACGGAGGTATTATATTAAATAGCTCTGGCATAAGTCAAAATAAATAACCATTTATATGTAACAAATAACAGTCCAGCCTTTTATAGGAAATATTTTATAAATGCTGCAATTGCACATTAATTTTTTAAATCTTTCATTTCAAGCTTACATTGCTTTAAATGTATATTAGCCAGAAAAGATTCAAAAGTATTGTGCACTGTGATATGCTCAGTTTAAATAAAAATTTAAAACAATCTGGAAGTTATATTAACATCGGAATGCCGATTTTTAAAGTTAATTACTGTCTGTTTAATATGATAATATAATAATTAAAAAAGCACTGTTGACATTACTGGTACAGTACAGGAAAAATACCTATCGAAAGATATTATTCCGCCATTTATGAAATTTAAGAAACGGCGGGGTTATTGGCAGAGTATTTTTTTCTTTTCTTGAACAGTTAATATAGTACAAAATTAGTTGTATTCGTTACTTTTCCGGAGACATCTTGGATATTCATATTATAGATAATATATCCACATATGGACTGCCAGGCCAAAATTTGCTACAGTAACTGAAGTAAACCTTCTGGCCTTGTCATTAGAAATCCACCGATTTCATTCCTCTTGGGTATGTGCTATACCGTATTATAGCCATGTACAACGAGCACAATAAATAATTTGACCTTCAGGATAGCCAAACAGGAGTTCTTAAAGATCTCTTTTCGCCGTATCTTCAGTTGTTAGAGAGAACTACTTGTCTTTTTCTTGCCAAAGAGGCTGCCATTAATGGCAAATATATGAATTGATTTTGAAAAGGCAATATGAATCAGTTAATTATTTTTAAATCCAAAAGTTGACTAAGAAACTTTATGTTGCATCTTCTTTAAAAAGTAATATGAATTTCATGTGAAAAATAAAAATAAGAAACTTTTGTTAAAGAAACACAATATAAGAATTATTATATTATTGTTAATTTTATAATATATCCACATATGGACTGCCGGGCCAAAATTTGGTACAGTGACTGAAGCAAACCAAGTGCCAGAAAAACGGCAAACTTATTAGCTCTAAGCCCGAAGGAAATATGCATAGTGTGCATATCTATAGCTGGCTGTGAGTAGTATATACTAATATTTTATTCGATATTTAAGATTATTTATGAAAACCTAGCCATACTCCAGTAAATGTATACTTCAACGGGTCCCGGGTGTATTTGAAAACGCTTTTTTAAGTATTAATCATTCTTTGCCCGGTTTATGTCCTACGTAGTTCCTCAATATGGGGTTTGAATTTAATATCTATTTGGCTATATTGAATAGAAGTAAAAACTGCTTACAGTGCCCCATGTATGACGCTAGATCCGATTTTATTACAGGTTTCCAAAATAGTAACACCAATTTTACAAAAAAAAAATAAAAAAAAGAGTACGAGTATATGCAGGTTTGTGCCTACGTATATGATAATAACTTCTAGTCTTATTTTTAGACTTTCCATAATAAAATATTATGGTTTCACTTACACAATAAGTATATTATTCGTATATTGTAAACATGTTATCCCCTGGATATTGCTTCATCATCGTATTTAGTCTTGCATACAGTATACTTTTACCTTGCTTCTAGCTACAGGAAACTAAATTGTAGACTGATGCTGCCGAACCGATGGGTCTACATTTACTACTACAACTTGTATATAAAAATCGGATACATTCCACTACTATCACCGCCTATCTTTTATAACACAAGGTCACTTTGAATATATCATGCCAGTAAATATAATATACTGTGTTCTATGCAATTAAGATGACACAATGTACAATAAATTTTAAATACTCGTACTATACGTAAAATATAGCCTGCACAATAAATCATTCACAATCGCTATTAAATATTTGCGTATTTGTAATTGATTGGAGCAAAAAGGAATTGTGCCTTCCAACGAAATATGTGGTCAAAATATGTCAATAATAAATAACTTTATGATAATATTACTAATAATAATTGCCCCACTTGATACATGACAAAACTATCCTCTATAAATACATTAACTTAGTTATGGGAGGTCCAAACTGAAGAGTAAGGATTATAATATTTCTCTGAATGATGCATCTTAGCTCAGGATGCGTTGGTTAGGTAGCGCATAGTAACTCCGACAAACTGGTCTGAATATCTCCGAAAAACCATATTTGAATTAATTCGACTCATGAAATGAGCATCTCCGACAAGATTTAGTATATAGAATAACTCCGACAGTTCCTTTGGAATAACTCCGACAGTACACAGCCATGAAGAATAACTCCGACAGTACACAGCCATGAAGAATAACTCCGACATGAATTGATTCACAATAACCAGTACATGCAGTGTTAGTTTCTTATATATACGCAAGTAGCAGCTTGTATACTACTAATAACAACAAGTTATTAACAACACTTATAACCAATCTTACCAAAGTGTAAAATATTATATTATAAAAATGCAAAAAAAGTTTTTTTTCCTTCAAGATTTGAACTCGGGCTTATGTTAATAATAATCATATTTTCTATGTAAAAGTTCTCTTAAAATTGAAAAAATTATAATAAATATTTTAATATTAATATACCAGTATCATAATTATTATACTATATATGTTTAGTCGTGGAACTCCTGAGTTCTACGGAACAAATAGTATGTTTCCATTAGGTGTTGGGGGCATCTTTATTTTATATCTATTGTCGGAGATATTCTCTTTTAGCTGGAGTCGGAGATAATCATTTAGGTTGTGTCGGAGATACTCATTTGCTTGTGTCGGAGAAGCTCCTTTAGCTCACTAGTGTCGGAGAAACTCTTATTGCTTGTCGCACTTATTCTTTCTACATGTCGGAGTTCCTCCATCTCTGTAGTCGGAGTTATTCTGACCATGTAGTCGGAGTTAATAGTGGATTCCGTTGGTTACTCTTTGTGAAAATTCAACTGTCTATAAACGACTTATTGATATACTGGTTATGGAACTGATACTATACTACGTATACTAATAACTACACACAGACCACAAATATTCATTGAAAAATATTCAACCGTTTATCCGTCAGTTTTGCCATTTACTTTTTTATTATCATTTCAAGCAAGTTCGAATCCCGATTTTCAGCATACATTGCAATTTGTATTTTGTGATTATGTATCACTTGCTACTCTGCCATTAAGTACACTTATATTCAATTTGCAGAAATGTACACATTCTCTCAAACAATGTTTGCAACAAGTGTTCGCATGCTTCTACCTACAGCTCACGTTAGCCATATGAGGCTCTAAGAGTCCATTGGTCAATAGACACAACCAGTCACAACAATCGGTCACTAATAATTAAAGCTCAAGAAATAGCGTAGTAGGCAGGAGGGGGAAAACAATGAGTCTGTAAATAGAGGCATAAAATTGGCGATTGTTCTACGATTGCTGTCTTATCCGACTCTTTATCTCTGCACCTTAACTCAGGAGCCAGTGGCGGATAAAAACGAAGCAAGAGGAGGAGGAGCCGTAAAGATTTAATGACCCATTACCTCCAACTTTATTGCGAATATATTTCCCGATCGCTTTTGGGCACCGTAAAAATTGAATGGACTACAAGACAAAGCAATAAATAGCCGCTGACAAATTAATCTTAGGGATTAACCATGAGTTAAGTCCTTTTGCACTCACCCTTATCGTTGACTTGGCTGAAGGTTAATAACTGATTGGTCATGAGCGGGTCGAATACTTGGCAATAGCTGAAGAAGAAGAAGAGACACTCGTATCCAAACTTCAATTAGAAGGGAGACCTACGGAGAGAGAAAAAGAGTTGTCACAATATCTGTCAGAATAAAATGAACGTAACATGGTAGCTGCTGCGGTGGTCTCTCTCTTTGGTCTCGACTCTAATCTCGTGTGAGGGTTATGGCGAAATAAAATTGCAAACATCTCCGACTGACATCGGAGCGACCGCAGGCCAGTCGGCAGTAGCAGCAGCCAACTGACTTAAAAGAAGAAGAAGAAGGATTTTAGGGTCAATTTGCAAGGCATAAAAAGAAGAAGGCGATATCTGCTCACCGAGGAAGAAGAAGAAGAATAAAGTTGACTTAAGCAGGTGTCAAAGCACAAGGAAAAGAAACTCAAGATTGAAATGGAAGGAGATAGCTAATGGCGGAGGAGGTTGATAGTGGTTGACAAACTAAGAAATGTCACTGCATAGCACGGGAGGTTTGAATGAACTTGATCTCCTCACGTTAAGCTGTCGTAAAGCTTCTTTTACTTTTCTTGGCTTCTTCTTCTTCTTCTCCTCTTTCTTTTCACGAAACAACTTTTATTGACCCCTTTAAACGAATCATAAATGGCGGCCGTAAAAGGCCTGCTGCTGTGCGTCGCTCCCTGTCTGCTGCTAAGTAATGCAAAGGCATAAAAGCAATGAAAGCTGCTAAGTATCAATCCACGAAGCCATTTCGTGTCTATTTCCAGGATAAAAGACAAATTTTATGCCCATTTGCAAAAGTTCTCCTTTATTCTTATTTTTATGTGGTTCTTACCTTGTGATGAGATTGGCTCTTGGCTAGCGAGTAAGCGCTGGCCCCTCGTTTTCCCAAGTTCTCCTTCTCCGATCTCTTCTCTCTCTCTCTCTCTCTCTCTCTTTCTCTTTCTCTTTCTCTTTCTCCGCTCGAATGTGTCTTTAGCGCCCCGTTCAAAGCAGCTCCTCCTCGATCCTCTTGTAGGAAAGACACCATTCAACGAAGGAACGAAGAAGACGGAACGAAGCACGAACAAGAACACGATCAAGGCTTTCTTACATCAACGAGCGAAGAAAGAAAGAAAGAATGACTCGCTGCTGCTGCTTCAATGTGCGGCCGGGGGCCTGAACGACGAGGGAGAAGAGCTCGTTTCGTGTTGATCGAGCAATGTGTCTGTCCGTTTAAAGAGACAGAAGGCTGCTACTTGTGGGGTTGTCCGCGTGTCAGTGTTGTTGAAGTGCGCTTATAACGACTGCCTACGACGCGGCTTTCCTTAAATGCCATTGGTTGTAATATGAGCTGCTACCCGATCACGCAGCTTTCTTTCCTTCCTGCTGTTCCTTCGTCTCTACCGCCGAAATAGTCGTCTTGGATCGCATAGAAAGAGCCTAGCTCCCAATTTGCAATGAAAACAATCATCATCATTATCATTAGCAGCATTCACAACAGCTGAAATGGTCCCGCAAACGGTGTTGACCCTTTGATTCGCTTTTTTTTCTATCCTCCTCTTTCCGAAGCTGTAAACAGGTCGTCACCGCTTTACTTTTAATAGACACATCTCAATAAAAAGGCTTTTGTTGATGTTCAGCCGGTCGCTATCTCGAGTTTATTTGCCCATTTCGCGAGAGATTTTACAGCCACAAAACTGCCTCGTGGAGAGACTCGACTGGTCCGTCGGCTCCTCTTCCTCTTCTTCTCCTCCTTCCTTGTTAAATGCCATTTTCATGACGACATAAATCTATTCATTTCTTTTTAGGGTTGTTGTAGCGATAGCGGCAGCCGGGCTTGAGAAGAAGTGGATTTGAGTGCAACGACAGGTATCGGAATGCAAGAGAGACATTGCGATCGACAGTGACACATGCGCTCATTCCGGAAAAGAAGAAATACCAGCAGCGACAAGTGCATTCGAAAAAAAGAAAAGAAACGTTCTGGATAAAATCATGTCTGAATAAATGTGCTAACAATGCAAAGCAGTGAAGGCAAAAGCAGTGAAGGCAGAACTTCAGTTATATCTATAAAATTTTGTAAATTACTTTAATTGCCCTGATAAATATTAAGGACGCCACTGTTAATACCGGCATACAACAATATATAAATATTTATATTAACTGAGGACATCCCTCCGAGATTCGTCGCAAAATTTTGCGACAATCGCACTATTGTCGCATTGCGACTTTAATGCGATTGTCGCAATGCCGACAATAGTGCGACATTAAGGGCAAAATTGCGACAATAAGGATTTTTCATGGCAGAGGTAGGTCGGGCAAAGTTGAGTTGGTCATGAACGCCAGTACTAAATCAAAGTACTGGCGTTCATGACCAACTCGACCCGGATCTGAATCCGACACACTCCTACAAGTACATGGACAGGAACATCCTTATTGTCGCATGCTCGTTACCTTAAAATCGCGCTATTTTTGCATTGCGATAGTCGCACTAATTTTGCAATGCGAAAATAGCTGCAGTCAATCTCGGCGGGATGGAAGAAGTGTTTTATTTATGTAGCTACATTTTCAATTAGAATATTAACATAAGCAGAAGAATTTGAAACGGGACCGATATGGGCAGTCTTAAAGTCTTTAGATATATATGTACCCGTGCAGAGGTTTAAACAGTGCCCGCCGAGATTCGTGTCAGATCGACGCTGACGTCAGCATTACATACCAGTCACATACCAGTCTCGGATTTAAGGCACTGGGGGAAATTTTACATTGTTATTGATAAATATAGTGTTGTGACGGCTCCTTTAGGAAGTCACAATGCAATTAACACAAAGGCAAATTGCTAAAGTCTCTATACGAGTACATGTAGATAGGAATGGCACAGTATTGAGCTTATCCGTTCAATTGAAGGTAGGGCTGGGGAAACCAATAGATTGCCGAAGTGCATTTCTTTATTTTCTTATTCGGAAAATTATATTGTTGTGGCAGCATTTTAAAGTACCAAATATTATGTTTGTAAGTTTGACCCTTCGACCTTCTGTCGCAGATGTCTTGTAGCTTGGTAAAAAATTAGTCACTTGGCGTATTTAAATTGACCTCATATACCAGACTCGGCGCTTGGGATTTACACATGCTTCCCAAAAGCTGCTGTACCCAGTCTACTGTCATATAGGTGGTATGTTACTGCATAGAGTACTAAAGACGGTGTTTCAGTGGTCTATGGTTACTGGTAATTCTATCAGTAGCACCTCTTGGATTTGCCCTTGTGGTGGAGCTAAATCAATGAACCGAAAGTATGCATGAAAATGGTCGATATCTCAGTAGCGGAAATTTCGAAAATTCAGGAGAGGGAACCGAAATTCCGGTTTTTTTGGATAACCCCACCCGGTGCACCCCTAAAACTTTGACCCGGGTACCCCGTTTAATTTTTTTTGTGTGTTTTTTTGTGCGTTTCAGGCAAAGTTGGGGTTTGACCTTTTAAAAATGGCGGGAAGATTTCTTTCAGAGAGGATACGGGATTTTTTGTTTAGTTAGTTTAGTTTTTTTAAGCATAGACAGTAATAGAAACTTGTTTCTATTACTGTCTATGTTTTAAGTCACTGGATCGCCTCTGGCCTAATCCCTGCTACTAAAGAGTCTCTAGATAAAAAGAGGCGACAAATTGCTGAGTTTTGTGGTCCCTCATCTTCCACGGTCGAAAAGGGAAGGACTGAGTGCAGGAAAAAGAAATAGAGGATGACCAATTTGATAAACGAATTCTTTTATAAGAATAATGCATATATAATGTGAGAATAATATTAATAATTATTATTACTGCCTGCACAAAATAGTCTAACAAAATTATCGAAAACTCAAAGATAATTAAAAACTAATGACCAACGAAATATAAAACTACATTAATTTGCATGGGCTTGAACCTGTGACCTTCAGATCCAAATAGAAAAAATAAGGGAAGGTAAAAAAAGCAGCACCAGGCAAGAATTGATCCTACAAACACAAGATCCATTTGCAGCATCCTTGCGCAATTGCCAACTGTACTACTGAGGCTGATATGAACTTTAAGTTTGTGCAAACTAGAGTATATATATAAAAGCAGATCAGCTGGTACCAACCCGACTCGACTCATTGTGGTCCCACCTCTTTTCTCTTTTCCTTTTTTGTTGCGACTTTTCTTCCTTTTTTGTCGCGAAAATTTTACTCAGACAGGCCAAATAGGCAATCAAATACTCAACCTCCCCACGTAGGTAAAATGTCGCCTCATTTATCTAGAGACTTTTTACCTGCTACTATTATTTCGCGCGTTTCGGTTTATCCAAGAGTACTACCCTTTCGGGTTCATCGAGAGAAAATATATACAGAGAAACGTTTTACTGTAGCGATTTGGCTGCGCGGCGAAAAAAGAACTAAATTAGTTTTCTGGCGCGCATGCGCAGTAGATCCCGGCAGTTAATGACGTCACCAATGCGCATGCGCGCCAGAAAACTAATTTAGTTCGCACACTGCAGTAAAACGCTTCTCCCTCTTATTTTCTCTCGTGGCAGCAGAGAAACACTGGTGGCAGGAGAGTGGCAGTAGTAGCAGCGCAGCAGCAGCTCAGCAGCAGTGGACCCTTTTTCTGCTTCTTTAAGTTCTTTTCCCGAGTCCCTCGTCCAGTCGAAAGAATATTTCTCCAGTCGAAAGAATTTCAAAGAAACTCGCGTCGCGTCGTCCAGTCCTCCTGGATCCTGTTTCGCGTTTTCCTCAATCCACCTCATCCGGACGAGCTTCCTGTGGATCGAACGGAGGTCCCCGCCCGGGAGAGGACAAAGGAACGGAATTGGCCCCAGCCACCGCCCACCAGTGTCGGTCAAGCCCAGCTTCTTGGAGAAAGGCCCACTTGGGGAGTGAACCGGACTGGAGGAGTGAGTGTTGGGATTCTTCCCCGGGAAAGCCTCTTCTCGTCAACGCCCCGACCAGGGTTGACTCGGTCGGCCCTCTCTAAGTGCTTCCCTAGCCTCGATTCGTGTTCCAGCCGAGGTCAATCTGCCCACCCCTTCCCCAATCCCAAATCCGCCATCCCACACCCAACATTAACACCCAACACCCCACACGGGCAGGCTCCAGAGCAGGCTCTGGACTGGAACGAGTCGTTGGCCAGCCAGAGCCTCTGTCCAGCCGGCCGTGGCGCGCACGCGCACGCGCGCGCGACTGGTCTGGAGACGTCGAGACGGCCCCTCAAGTGCAGCAGGAAAAGGCGTCCTCGATGCATGCCGGCCGGGGAGAACAGAGCAGAGAGCCAGCCTTGTAGACCCCTAGATTCCTAAATGGGAAGGTGCATGCCCAGTGCAGTGATGTGCGTCACTTTTTGTCACGATCGTCCGTTTGTCTCTCTGTTTCCCTTTGGAAACCCCAACATGTGAACGCAAACGTGAGCTTATTAACCCAGAATCTCAGGCGGAATCTCATTTGGAGGGCGCGCGTGGCATGTCAGAAGAAGCCTCGTTGAACAAACTCAACCTTTTGGAATCTCCTCGCGTTAATAGAGACAGGAACTAAGCAAGGTACGATACTACGTTGCCACTCTTTACTCGGCGACATTTCATGATTTACATGTTTGATTTGTGCGTAGAAGGTCCCATGTCTATATCTTTGAACGAGACATATATAAATATATATCTACACGTCTCTCTTTGAACAATAGGATTAAGTCATTGAGATCCTGTATTTGTAACGATGAATTTTATGTGGCTGAACCAATGAGATTTACTACTACTTACTCTATAGAGGGGCGGCAAAGCTAAAAAGGTGAAGCCACAGAAAAGTACGAGGGTCGTATGAACAACAATCTTTCTCTCTTCTCTTTGCGCATGCGCAAACAACGGAGCAGCGTTCTCCGGCGGAATTCTCGCAAAGAAGATCACGCAACCTTTTTTGATTGTTGTCTACTGGACCTCTGGTCATTTACTATATAAAATTGGCTTCAAGTTTACTTGCCTGGCTTGGTTGAGCGTTTCCTCTCTAAGAGTAAGTAGTAGTAAATCTCATTGGGCTGAACCTTATGCATTACTACTCTTGAGTAGTAATGCGGGATGCGTTCAGCGCGGCGTTCCCACTCATAGGCTGAACCGAAGTCCATGTCCTAACCCCTGGCCTGGTGTTGCGTTTCTACTTTTAGGAAATTTAAACTCAGCCTGCCTTAATCATTGGGGCCTCCTATTTCAGCAGAGGAGTGTTGACTTTAGTTATAGCCCTTCTATGGATATCCACCAGAGGCTTGCATACTCAATCCACTCTTTAGTGCTGTTATTACAGGAATGAAGAAGATTTTTGAAACATTACTTTTTTCAATGCCTGCGCTGCCGATACGATACTATAGATCCAAGCCAGATTGTAATATATTTGTAATTAGATCTGTTTCTGTTCCCTCTCCCGCTAGTTATATTTGTAAATGCGGACAAGCTTGACTTGGAACAGAAACGCTCAATTACTCCGACTTGGCTCTCTCCCTATCTCCTATGATTATGCTTGTTTATGTTAAGGCCGGAAGTAGGATATTCCGTTATTGAATGTAGCTGTATTGAAATCTTTCAGTAAAACATTGCGTTATATCATAGACGCCTTCTGTATTTGGCATCCCACTATTAATATCGATGAAGGGCTTCGAGACCTGCCGTCGCCTGTTGACAAACTTCGGTGTCCCCGGGTTTGGGCACATCGCATTCTTTTTAGAAAATGCATTTGTGTTGGAAATGAGAAAAGGGATTCAATAAAAGAGGAAATATTACACAAAATGTCCTTTATTCTTTATACTTTCGTGTTCAATATTATTTTCTGACACTCTCCTTCAGATATTTGTTAGACTTACAATTTAGGGTTCCTTACAATGGAGAAAGTGTAGTCTTCCCCCTTGTAGGGGTCTCCTTAACAATACATACACTATTGTTCCAATAACAATTATGTCCTCTTTTCAGTCTCTCAATATGCCGCTTCCCGAGCGCCTGATTCAGCCCGTGTCCGTGTCCCGCGGCACCCTTCAAGTAGCCGTCCCCGACGAGCTCGAGGGCGTGACCAACGGCACTCTCGCCAACATCATCCGGCAGCTGTCGACCCTGTCTCGACATGCGGAGGAGATGTTCGGAAACCTCTTCTCGGAGGCTGAGGCGGTGGCGCACAAGAGCTCGGCGCTGCAGGCAAGGATCGACAAGATCAGCGTCAAGGTCACACAATTGGATTCCACTGTAGAAGAAGGTGAGGAGTAGGCATAACTAACGTGTGAACGGTTCCCAATGTTTTAATGTAGTGCAAGCTAAAAGGAGAAAGACAAAGAGTAATAATTCCATTATCTTTCCTTTCAACCAGTGTCGCTGCAAGACATCCACCTTCGGAAGGCGTTTCGGTCGAACCAGGCTTTCGACCAACAAGTCGTTTCTCGTGAGACAATGCCAAAGGCCATGTTGGAAGCCTATCTGGCGTGCGATCAGCCTCCCCCACTGGAGAAACTTAATCCATACAGGTAAAATACACTCTTAATTTAGCTATTCCGTTTGTGACCCCCATTTCATTTCCATAGGGACGATGGCAAGGACGGCCTCAAGTTTTACACGGATCCCAACTACTTCTTCGACCTTTGGAGGCAGGAGATGCTAAAAGACACGGAGAGAATGATGCACGACCGAGGGAAGAAGGTGAGCAGCAAGATCCATTGTGGGATTGTTCAGCGGATTTAACGCAAAGTACATCACGGCTTTGAATAATAAATAACCGACTGTCGACTGACAGAACGGGACTCCGCTACGAGAGAACTAGATATATATACGAGAATGGTGCGTCAACTGCCACATGGGGAAATCTCATTTGATTCTTATTCAATCTCCATCTAGCGTTCAAAAAATGAAAACTGACGCCGACAAATATGACGGCGATGGCGGGACCAGCAGCAAAATTATGAGTTTGCAGGGCTGCCTTTTGAGTTACTATACTCCATGAAACTCTGAGATTCGATCATTTTTCTTGGTGTATAATAGAATAAATACATATTCATTTATATAACCATTAGAATATACTTAATTATTGCTTTTACAAAAATCTAAATAAAAGGCAAAATATAGGATCAAGAAAATGGGCAAGTCATTGTTTCAAGTCATCTGGCCTCCCTGAGTTTCGATTGATAGCGTCATCTCAGTTGATTTGCGTCATTTCCACCAGCCAACAGCCTGAGCTACTCGGCCAAGCAAGCCAAAGCCAGAGAAATGGCAAATGCCCTCAGCAAACTGTGAGGACACAGTGGTCTCAATTATGTAAGGAGGCTAAAATATTTTTCACATGCCAAATTGAAGGGAATTATCAAATCTATAACAATATTAAGATAATTCTTAACGTTATACTCTTAAACCACTGTGCAAACCTTCCTGGGTGCCCGGCGTGCCCTCCACGACCAAAAGGGAAAAAAGAGGACACGGACTGGCGCCGTCTCTTTGACGTCGTCAATACTTTACATTTACGACCACCAGATGGAGATTGGCCACAAATCAAACGAGATTTCAACATAAATCAGCTTACGCGATGGGCCCTCCCGCTACGCTACAAGACAGAAACGCAAAGGCGCCATTTTGTAAGAGCAGAGTCATCTCGTGGGGAAAGTATGAACCTGTCCCTGAAAATATTTATGCTGTCGAAATTTTCAGGGACAGGTTCATACTTTCCCCACGAGATGGCATTACAGCCCAAACAAGAGAAAAAATGGCGCCTTTGCGCTTCTCGCCTTCGGCTTCTCTCGTCGACTGCTAGTTTATGAGATCATGAGATAAAGAGATATTCCCTGGAGTATTTTAAACTATGGGACCTGAAACGAGGTAAATGGGATTTTTTGAACAGGAAATCAAATCTAAATGTGCTTGTATTTTTAATTTATTTTAAATATTTATCTTTATTTGAAATTATTTCACTATTTTTCTATTTTCTTAAGATTGAAAGTATGATTACTATCTGAGTTTTGAAGGAAAATTCATAATAATGTACTGGCACCCCCGGCACATAATATCAAAAGGCAAAAGGTTTTGATTTAAACTGCAACTGGAAATACGTATATTGTTCTGTATAAATGCCGATTTGGAATTCGACCCTCGGACTTTTGCTTTACCCTTTGCTGGTATTTACCCTTTTTTTACAGCCCGGCAAGGCTTCTTCTGGTGGTGGTAAGAAGCAGCGTCCTCGACAAGCTGGAAGCAGCGCAGAGAGACAGCGACAAAAGGCCTTGGGACAAGGAGATTACCTTATGGAGCAGCAGCAACAACAACAACAGCAGCAGCAGCAACAACAACAGCATGAATACATGCAGAATCAACAATTGATGTACGATCAAATGCTTCAGCAGCAGCAACAAATGAACCCCCAAATGCAACCGCATATGTCTCGACAAATGTTTGCCACCGCACAGCAAGAGCCCATCTACACACCCAGAATACTCAGAAACGATCAAGAGCAGCAGCCCAGTCCCCAGAGAATGCAAATGCCTCCACTTCAACTGCAGCAGTTTGATCCGCAGCAGGCCCTCATCGACGCTTACGGGTCGTATCAGCCAACAGCGGCCAACACCAGCAATCAGTTTGGACAACAGCCTCAGCAGCAGGCGCAATCACCCACTCGACGCCCTAACCAACCTCCCCCAGCTCCTCCTCCAGGAGACCTGATGGGCCTCAACTCTCCTCCGTCAATGATGTCTCCCACCAACACGAATAATCGAGATTCTCTTCCACCGCCACCGCCGCCTCCGAATGGCAATTCTTCCGTGTCTACTCCAGCAATGCAACTCCCAACCACGGATAGCAGCTCTGACCTGCCACCGCCTCCTCCTGTGCCGGTCACCAATGGACAGACTAGCAGTAGTCTGGGCGTCCATATCAAAATGGAGCACATGGCTCCCAGTCCGCCGCCTCCACCAGCACCTGAGCCAATTGTGAACGGAGGAGGCGTTCCTTCTACGAACGGCGTCACAGTGCCAGTCTCCAATACTTCCCCGGTCAAGAGCGCAAGTGCCGTCGCTCCGCCTGCTCCGGCTCCTCCTCCGCCGCCTCCACCGCCACCACCTGGGGGTCTCATAACGAACGGACTGAAGAATGGGTTGAAGAATGTAAGCAGATACTTTTTCTTAGCGTATGTCGTTATAACACCGAATTTCTCTCTAGAATGGTTCAACGATGCTACCAAAGTCTGGCAACAGTATTTTGTCCCCACCAGAGCTGAAGAAACCTTCCAAGCCCACTCACATGCAGACCGGTGATGGTGTTCGATCTGATCTACTTAAAGCTATTCGAGACGGTAAGTCTGACTGGGATTTAATCAGTTTTCTTACGTTTACATGTGATCTTTTGCACAGGTATTGCTCTCCGGAAAGTGGAACAACAGACTGCCGCCGCAGCCGCCGCCAAAGACAGTAGTAGCACCGAAGACAACAAAGCCTCCTCAACTGGGCAGACGGACGTCGCTTCGATCCTCGCCCGTCGCGTGGCGGTCGAAATGAGCGACTCTGACGACGGCGGCGCACATTCTGATTCCGAGTACGACTCTGACGACTGGGGCGACGAGAGCACCGCCTGACACAGGGGAAGAAAGGGCAAGGGAGGGAAACAGCAGGGGACGGCAATGCCCAAGGAAAAATATTTCTTCAAGTCGCAAGAGTCACTCGCTACTGTCATTGATAATGACGAGGACCCAGAAGTGTCCGAGGAGGAGGAAAATCAAGACAAGGAAGAGAAAAAGGAATCCTAAAAAGCAGAACAACAGAGCCAGGCAAATATCAACTAGATCATCAAAACAATAAATAATCATTGTATCCTTTCACTTCTTCGGATTTTTATATCAATACAAACTCTAGCTATAACTTTCCCCATTGCATGCTTTAAAAAAAGAAAAGGCACGTTCAGGATAAGAATATATCATATTTCTTGACTGATAGGCGTCCTCTAAAGCGGACAACTTCCCATTGAACCCTTGCATTAAACTTAGAAGAGTCGCTTGAGTTGCCCGATGAGGTTTAATTTTTTTCTGGTGCCAAAAAGCTGTACCTTCTGAAAGCATCTAATGTGAACACAAAAATGGCTGAATGATACAATGACATGGTTATGTTGCAATATAATATGCTATGGAAGATATTAATATTCATTTAACTGCTAAAGTCTCGGACTTTGCCTTCCCTTCGTTTATCGGTTGCTTGAAATACATATATATTATACATTTTATATGTTGATCAAGATCAAATTGCTTTATTTACTCTCGGTGTCCATTATAGAGCTGGGCCCATTCCTTCCCGCGCTTCTTATTTGAACTGTGTCCGGCCAGCAACAAGGCTTCTGATTGGCTGTCGAAATTGTGGCCGGACATAAAAACAAACCATTGGCCAATCAGATGAATGGATTCTGTCCGGCCACATTAGAATTCACAAGCGCGGGAACGAATGGGGCCAGCTCTATAGTCGTCCTTAAACAAATATGGTGTTTTGTCAAAACTAGTCTGATGTTTTGTCCATTCACAAATTTGACTTTTTTGCCTCCGGAACATAGACTTAGTAATAACTAAGTAGTAAGTACTATAGCAAGCAAGCTTGCTATAGTATTTAGTAATAACAACATTGTGTTATTATTACCGTCTATGCTCCGAAACCATAGAAATAAGTTCAGTTCTATGTCCGAAACAGGGAAGTGAGACAAGATGGAAGGGAAACTACAAACAGACAGACAACACTGTACTTTCTGCTGTGCACTCTTCTTCTTTTTCCTTCAATCGCCCAACCTATTACCGGATTAGCTCTTAAGCTGCTCTTTTTCCATCATTGTTGTCACAACAATCCTTTTTTCCATAGCAACCTTTCCTTCTTGTCTCAGTTCGATGGTCCGAAACCCTTCGCGGTCTGATTCAATAAAGCCGCGTCGCGTTGCCTCCCATTGGAATTCATACCTGATGCAGGAGGGAGATTTCATAACTGGATCCGAATGCAGAGGAAGATTTTTAACTATGATAGACACAGAAATTCGGGGAAAATCAAGGTTATTTGATACAATAAACCAATTTAAACATGATGACTGCTTGGCAAGCATTTGAACAAGTACTTACAGTCATTTAGATCCTTATTTAGATCACACGCCTTCCATCTTTGTAATAAATGTCATCCCTTTGCTCTGTACTGAAGTTTTTATTTGAATTTTCTCAGCTTTTCAGAAATCTTTCTCCGTGACCCGTGTGACTGTGACCGTGTCTCTTTTCCAGTCCTATGAAGTAAATACGCTTTGGTTTGGCCACCATGTCCCAGCTGAACACCTCTGTCTCGTCCGTGTCCAGCCAGGACTTGGGGGAGATCGAGGAGGGACCCCTGGGCGAGACCACAGACAGCCAGAGTAAAGGTACTTCTTTAGAATCAACATTAGGTGCTTTCCAAAGACACTGGTTTTGTACTTTTAGATGCTTCTTCCATCGTCGTCCATGGAGAGGAACAGCCCGGTCTGCCGGACCGATTTCTGCTTCCCTCCGAGAGCACATTTCACACTCTCCCCACAGAGATGGCTGCAAATCTTGAAGAGGATGTCGACTCAACTTCTCCTTCAACTGTGGTGGGTGCGAGTGCTGCCCAGATATCCCACCCACTGCGTGTGGAGGACACTTCTCAGGAGCTGAAAGGGGCCCAGACAGCAGGCGGCATCGTCTTCAGCCCCGGCGGTTCACAGGCGTTTGTCGTTCCTGATGCTGCGACACAGCCAGCCTACCAAAATCGACGGCACCATCCCCATCGTAGAACAGACGTAGAACAGACAGCATCAATGGATGAGACAAAGCGAGTGCCTGTAGCATGGCCATCAGATTCCAATAAGGTGGAGAGTTTGAAGAGCCGCCTCATGGATCTCAAGTCAACATTGGATAGGTCACAGGACTTGCCAGGGGCATCCTCTGTGGAGTCCTCACCACGGATGTCTCAAGTCGGTCGCCTTCAAGCTGGCAACGATCCCGAAGGAGGTTTCCACCTGAGCGAAAAAGAGCTCGTCACGACTGATGCGGAGAGTCTTCCGTCACCCCGAACAAGATCAGGGGCGCTCACTGACAGGGCAACCAGCCCGTCGGTGGCATCCGTGATCTCAATAGCAAGCTCAACGGCTTCTGGGATGACGACAGGGCGAAGGAATCTCGAATGGGATTCAGGAGCCGATCTGGGATACCTTGGAGATGCACAGCCCCAGAAGGACGCTGCAGCGTCTCTTAGTACGCTGGAGAAAATAGCCATAGGAAACTACGCCAGCTACTTGACAGAGCCAGAGGGCAAATCGCTTGGAAAGGGTGCAGGATCGTCGTCATCTTTTAGTAGACCATCGCGCCAGGATCGTCAAAACGCTGAGGATGAAATGAGGCAACATAGACTACATAAATTTGCCGACTCCCTCCTAAGGCGAAGAGAAATGCGGCCAGTGGTGTCGGATGCATCGGCCAACTCTGATCCGGCTCGTGGTCGAAGGAGGACCAAGAACAGCAAGAAGGCCACACCAGACTCTTCACCAAGTCGTTCCTGTGCCATCGAGAGATCCCCCATCAAATCAGCGTCGCTTACTGATCTACAGGGCCAGGCTAAAGAAGATTTTACTTTGGGCAATCATCGCACCTATCGATCTAGCTCGGATGTGACTCAATATGCTTCCAACACCTTGCGATTCCAGTACGGATCTGAGGAGCCCAGCTCGTGTAGCAGCACAGGTACCGTTGTACCTACAATACCCTTGGACGATCCCCCGGTGACAGGCCGGTTAATTGATCTTCAAGGGATCAACACAGACCCGAACTCACTGCCTATGCACCTGCACGGGATGCTGTTCCAAGGCGGGCCTGCTTATGATGCTGGCGGCCAACCAGTGTCTACATCATCTTCATCAACACAGCCGCCGACTGAAGTCTGTCAGCCACCACTACAACAAAGCCAGCCAAGCCAGAGCTGTCTCCATAGCAGGCAGTCGGCAAGCAGGTCATTTGAGACTGTAATTAACGTAAACGTATCAAAGCGGCCTCAAAAGAACCGCTGGGTGACCAAAGACAACCTGCACTCTGATAGTGTGGACACAGAGGAGGGCGAAGGAAAGGATGAAGGGAGTGATGAAGTGCCCGGCGCCGTTGGAGGCGTTTCCCTGTCCAAAGGACCTGGTCAGCAGAAATCAAAGCGCAAAATGCCTTCTAACCCTTCTGGACCCAGCTCTGTGCCTACCACGTCCGACGAGGAGTCCAAATACAACGATCGCTGCCAGCGGGTAGGCAGTCGACACCGAGGTAGTTTCAATCGGGAGCGGCTGCCATCTACCAACACTGCCACCAGCACCATGGAGTCGGCGCACCGTGCCAAATCCTTTGAGTACATCCCTGGAGAGCACTTTCCCATACAGGACTACGCTTCAAGTTATGAGTATTTGCCAGGGCATCTCATCACTGATCGCCCTGGCACCGTGGTTAGCAACTACCAAAACGAGGTTGGGAATGAGTTCAACTTAAGTGGCTTTGCTTCCTTCGCTGAAAGCGACGTCTCTGAACTCTCCGCCCGTGACGAAAGACGCCCCTCTGCTAGTCATGGTGGGGCCCGCCGACGTATTAACCTCCCTAGTGACCAGCAGGACCCGACAGACTGCTCAAAGATTCTGGACGAGCACATGCGCAAGACAAAGTACTTTTACAAGAAGATGAGGAAGTACATTGCATATGTTGCTACTAACTCTGAGACGGCCGCGGATAGTAGAAAGAAGCAAGAGGTTCTTGATCAGTTGCTCGTCCTCATGAAGAAGCAAGAGTCCAAATTGGAGGCAGACACCAGGAGGGCAAGCTCAGGAGGAAGCCAGAGGACGGCGGCCAAAGAGCCAACTGGACTGCAGCAGTCAAAGCTTGCAGAGACTGACTGCGATGAGAGCGAACCCGAGACCAGAAAAATAGACGCACCAGCTGCTGCAGGAGTGAGTGTAGACAATGACCGGAGTTTAAACACTGTCAAGAGTACGCCGGCGTGTGATGAGGCCAGTTCAGCTTCACCAACGACAACCATCGATAGCGCCACTGTGCCCTCATCATCCGCAGGTCCCCGATCGAGTGGAGGAGATATGAAGAAGAACAAAGAACGCGTTGCGACGCCATCTAAAAAGCGACAAACTGATGCGGCCGACAGCAGCGCCATCCAACTGCACCAGCAACGGATTGAGCAGATGAGAGTACTGCGGAAGGAGATCAAGAAGCTCGAGCGATTGGAGTATGCTCACCTGGGACAAGCCTTGCAAAACGCTGGCGGTGGCCTTACCTTCCTGGCTGGGCCATCAGACCTCAGTGACGACTCAAGTCTCATCTCCACGTCCACGTACATGTCCGAGCAATTGGCAAACTTACATCAACAACTTCAGAAGCTGCCGTCTTCTCCTGCTGCAAAGCCAGTCGACAGAGTGGTTTCTAAAGGTGCAAGAAGGATCTCAACAGCCTTCATTCCTGCCGGAGTGAAAGGAAAATCTGCGTCTACCTTGCACTCCAAAACCAATGTGGCCAACAAGGTCAATTCTCACTCACAAATGTCGATTGGCAGGCAAAGCACATTCACGAGAAGCACTGTAAGCAGGAGTAAGGTCATTGAGGGCAAGACTCAGCATCGAGGAGATTTAAATCGTGGTCTCGGTGGCAGGCCGACCTCTAGGACGGAGGAGGCTTCAGCAAGTAGTAATGGAGGAAAAAAGAACCAGCCTACAAGAGCGACCAACAGTGATTTTGGCCAAACATACCCTACTCCTAGAGAAGCAGTTGAAGTGTCCGTCGAGACCAAGGGTGTTCAGACGACTAATCAGGAGGCATCCACCACAGATAAGCCAATCTACCGAACCAAAAAGCTGGCGAAGAAGAGGAACAAGAAACCGGTTGCGTATTATTTGCATGTTCCAGCCGATAACCCCATTCGTGCTGGAGCTAAAATATTAAGAGATCGTAGGCATAATGTCGAGGAAGGGATTGAGAAAGAAAATAGGAGCCTTTTGGCCAATTACATGGCAGGCCTTGATACGGCTGCAATTGATTTGGATAGGAAGACTAGGTCGAAGCACCCCCAGGACTGCAGTTCATCCTCGGATAATGGCCAGGAATCACAGTCCACCTCAGCTCGCCCGCCGGCCACTCTTACCCTACAAGACGCTCTAGTAGCCAAACGCCCTGACTTCATGGCCAATGCCAATCGGCGCGTGTTCTTGCTTAAGCGCGCGCGGCAGCAGCGCCTGGAGCATGAAGAACGCGTGCGCAACTGGATGGACCAAGTCGCAAAACTGCCAGCGTCCAAGCGCCCCATCGCACGTCCAAACTTTAGCCCTCTTCGCGTGCAACGCGTGTTCAACTACCGAGAGATGGTCGAGAGCACGCGGCGCAAGTACGAGCAGCTGCCGGAGGTTCGGAATCGTGTTTCCCAACGCAAGAAAAAGAGTTCTTACAATACAAACAGGATGATGAGAGATTTTTATAAGCTGAGACTTCAAGAGCAGGTCCTCAGAGGCCGTGTCAGCATGAACCACTTTAGGAATGTCGTCTAAATGTCCTCAAGCCGGAATTTTGTCAAGACAAAAGACATAAAAAATTGATTGATCTAATAATTGAAGTAATATGATCAATCAGTTATGCACAGATAGGTACTTTTAAAACATAGTTCGAAGCTGGACCCAAATAACTTCCTTAAGCACGACCATCAAATTAACAGTGTTTCGCGTCGTTAGGGTGGGTACAAACAATATAGAGGGAAACCAATATTTATTGCCTAAAAATTGGCAATTCATTGCTTTTCAATAAATCACCAATTAGCCACATTAATTGGTCCGAACTACAATAGGAAAAATTGCAGTTTTTCACCAATTTTTCACACATTTTTTAAACTCTCCTTTGACTAAAATGTGAATGGTATTCTTAAGTTAATTATAAAATTTAGCATGTTTGCTAACATGCAGTACACTGCACCTTAATTAATCATTGCACTTAAGATTGCTTTACTTGCAATATGGTACAATTTAGAGATACTTTTATATACTAACTTAAGCTTTCTTTGCAATTGTTCCAAAGGTGCTTTGTGAATCAGTTTTAGTTGGGTGTCATTTATGTTTTCCCTTTAAGAATAAGTTTTATTTTTAATATGATGCTTGTGAAAGTGACAAAGACTCCTTATAAGATAACTTCTTTAAAGTTCTTCTTTTGAGGGGTTTTCTTTACAAGCTCTGAGTTTTTAGTATATGAATACATATTATGTACGTCAATAATTGTTGGTTCGTGGTGTGATACTGTTCCTCTCCTCTCCTCGAACGCTCTCCTCGTCTCGCGGACGACCTGCCTGGCCTGCCCGTCCGCTCCTCCCCCGAGACGAGGAGAGGAGAGGCGAGTTGAAGCATTTCAGTACAGTATCACATCTCGAACAGTGTTCAGAATATCGAGATCACTGGGCAGAAAAACTAAGTGAGATCAAGAACAAAAAAAACAAGAACAAAGAACAAAGGCCAGAGCTAGGACAATGGTAGGGCTGCCTTTTTTGATCCTACAAATAACAATGGTAGGACATTGATGGGACCGTGGCAGGACTTTCCTTTTTAGTTAAGAATTGAAAGTGCATTGTCATAGGATAATCCCATCAACGTCCCATCCCAGAAGGTAGGACCTTCATTTTCCATTCTTAAATGATTCTCCCAGCAATGGTCCTACGTTGGTCCAAGGACGCTCCTAGGACTTTGAAAACGATTTAAGAATCCACCTCTGTGTGTTGTACAACACGTCGTACAACGTTGTTGCATGCACTGCGCGCGCATAACTTTTTTTAAAAAATTGGGCTCTGGAACATTGTTCTTCACTAATCATGAAATGTGCTCTGAAATTGCCGTATTACCAAAATTAAAATGGAACATACAACATTTTACTGAGTCACGGTGTCTATATCAAGCAAAGTGCTGCATCCAACATTTTCTCTGCAATAAGCCAAAAATATTAAATTGATGACTAAAATTTTGCTTTAGAGTGACCACACATGACACAATTTTTATCCATTGAAATTAAGGACGTACAAAACAAACTTACGGTATTTAAGACCCAAAACCAACCTCAGGTGTTGACCAAGCTTGCGTAAATCGTTTCTTTGAATTAAGAATGTAAATAATCTGAATTACAATACAAATATTATATTAAGAAGTAAAAACGACTTGCCTTAATCAAAATAATTGCAAAATAGAGCTCCAAATTGTCCTAGGAACCTGAGATGTAAAATATTAATGCCTTCTATTAAGTCGCAAAATGTTCCAATCTCCCAGTTTTATTAAAATCCATTGCATGTTAAAATTATTAGCTGAAGCTGAAAAATTGGTTAGAACATGAACGATACTATTCAGTAGAGTCTGGCAAGTAAAAGTGAAACCGACAATGATTCAATAAGTTTACCTTGTTTTATATTATACATACACCTCCTTTATTTTGTAAAGATATTTTGTTTAAATTTCCACATATTTCAGACAGTTTAGACACTCCCAGTTTTCCCCGGCTTCTTCTGGAATACAGGAGTTGTGAAACAATCCTTGGCATTCTGAGCAGAAATTGACAGACTTAGCATTTGATGGCCAAGGTGCCTCTCCACAAGCAAGGCATGCCCA